>JABFOV010001725.1:3891-23398 GCA_022817685.1 Aradophagus sp. ZL-2020
AAAAAAAAAATCTTCTCTCGATACGTCCTTTTAAGCTGAAAATCACCATTTAATTACAAACCTATCCCATTTTTTCGGTATGCAATTTTTCTCGATAAAAACAAATTCATTCGATCTAAAAAGATTTCCTTTTATTAATCGCAAATTCAGCAAACATTTTCCTCAGCTTCAACTGCAGGCGATTTTTCTCATCGTAATCCAAATATTTGTCAAAAAGTAATTTCCGTCCCTGAAATATACCGTAACGCCCCGACTTTTCCAGGTGGCTGGCCACCCTCGCAATATACCATTTCGAATCGAAACGCGGCAACAAATAAATGCCAAATTACTCCGCCTTGTTGATTCGCGCGAAATTAACTTTTCCGATTCGAATTAAGCGAACGCGCACAAACGAAATTAAACGCGCGCGAATTATAATGTTCGCCACGCGGGGCGTTTTAAAGAAGCGCGGCGCGGATTCGCGCGGTTCGATTACTTTCAATTGGTCCTCGTTTGCCGGCTGAACGACTGCCGGATTGCCGTTGACGATTTTCCGCTGACGAAAATCGTTGGCCGAAATTCGGCGCTGCAAATAATTGTCGGCAAATTTATAGCGGCCGAATGAAAAAACGGGGGGTCGGGTGAAAAAGTAAAGAGTTTAATCAAGCGATTGTTGCTCGAGCGGTGGCGTTCAACCTTACAATGGAATTGATTACCGCGGAAAAACAATAGAGAATCCACGAGCCCACGTGACCTGTATGCGTGCGAGTATATAGGTCACGTGAGCAGTGGCCGAGTTCCGACGGCCGGCCACTCGGCATCAAACCGAAATACGCTACTCCGGCAAGCAAAAGTAAACACTTTAACTCTGCAGTGAGGAAAATCGACTGCGGTAATAACTGCTCTGGACTGTAAATCCAACAATTCGAAGAATGCGAAAGCTGCAGGCCAATGGAAATGATTCAATAGTTGGGACAGTGTTTCTAACTGTGAGGATTTTTCTTCCCCCTTTATAACGTGGATTTCCCATCTCTAAAGCAAAATTATAGATAAAACAGTTCGAAAATATGTAATTATTCTTGTATAATTGTTCTGTCTTTTATATTTATTACATATATAAAAATTATATGGATTTTATATGTTTGTGAATGTATATGGAGCGTTATGGAGGGGGAAGAAAATTCCTCACAGTTTGAAACACTGGGTTGGGAATAGTCGATTATAAAAATAGACTGTCGTGGTAACAGTCCACACTGTTGTTTTAAGAGTATTTTGTATTGACCAATATTTTGTACTTGTTGGAAATAATTAATTGTATATCATTTGATTTAGTCTTAAACTGGCACGTTAATTCGTAATGTCATGTCAACAGTTCCTTTTCCTCGGTACACAAAATCAAGTTTCAACAACGCCAAGCTCCAACATAACTTATGCTAGAGTTACTCGAATAAATGTAGAATTTACATAATTTATGATAACTGATAAAAAATATGTTACAAAAAATTTTCTTTTTATCAAAAACGGTCTAGTTAAGTATTGTGATAAATATACTTATCACGGTATCGCGATAATTACTTTGTTAAATTCAGTGTTTGTATTGTTGAATTAACAGTCTTAGATCCAAGATTTAATTTACCGCAAGACAACGTTGCGAACTGCATTTAAAATGAAAGTGCCGCTTACAACGTCACTGCGATTGGTCTTTCGCAACGGGAGATCGATTTTAATCGGCTGATAATTGTCTGTAAATGGTTAATTGCACTGCCAGTACACTGCAAATTTACAATCTAATACTGTTCATTTAACAATTTAGAGTTTTTTGAAACTTCTCAGTGTATCATCTTCTTCTTCAATTTATATTAACAATTGTTAGTTCGTTAACGAAGAACGATGTAAATGTTTGAGATGATTTTGTATGCCAAGTTCTTAAGGTAATTCGCTGATTGAATTCGCACTTCAGAGTCTTTGGAGATTACGACGAAAGTAGTAATGCCTCGGTAAATTCTGAAGATTCTTTGTATGAAATAAAAGTATACGTCAAAATGAATGACTGGATTGCTTCCAGTGAGTAAATACAACGTATATAAGAACGCGGGAATACGTTAAAATGTCGTATCTCGTGACATCTCCCGGACGGCTACTTTAAATTTCACCGTGTGTCTGCGCTCGCAAGTCGTATTTGCTCACCAGAAGCAATCCAGTCATTCATTCCGCTGTATGCTTTGATTTTGAAAAGGAGAAAGAGTAAAAGAGCGAAGGGTGGAAATACGGCTATCCGCGCGCGGATTTCCAAGTTCAGATGCCTTGGGTGATAACATCAAAATGGTGCGATGTTTTTCTACGCAATGATACGACGTCTAATTGAAGCTGATTTGCAAATTTACTTATGCGATTATGTTAAATTAGTTTATTCACGGAGAAAATAGTTGTAAAAAAGTGGTATATCATATTTTTTATTATAATCATTATCAAAATAATCATAATTTTTTTCAATAAAATTTATGAAATGTTACTATTATGTATAAAAGATATTTTTATAAGGGTATAGTAATATTTTGATGGTTTTTTTTCTGCGTCTTTAAATATATTTCATCAATCCGATTTGTCAGATAGTTTTGATCGATATCATTAATTAAATTTAGATTGATTAATATTAAACTAAGATCAAATTGTAGTGAAAAGTTTGGTGAATTTAAGGATAATATAACAGTTATAATATAAAAGGTTGGGTAAAAATTATTAATTTTTGTTTTAAGAATGTGCAAATGATTTTCAAGTTTGTCAGTACTTACTCGGCTTCTTCGACCGTTTCCGTCATGGCAAGGAAGACGCAATTTAATAAAATAGTGGCCATGACTACGTAATCAAAGTACTGGTTTGTACTAAGGAAGATGCAGCAGCGCCTTATCGGATTCCATGGTGAAAAAATGAACAGACTTTTCGTCGCCGTGAAACGATGTATGTAATTTTTCCTAAATCTTTTAGACACCACGCAAAATGTCTGAAAGCAGAAAAATTAATTCAACATTATTAATTCATGTATCGACTCAACTTCACAGACGTTACAATGATGAACTATTGATAATAAAATACCTATAAAATGAACAATAGAAACTGATATTTCAATTTTGTTTTCGTTTTATGTTACAAATGTAATTCATGCTGTAACAATACGCGTAAAAGTTCAACAAACAATGTTAGAGATGTATAAAAAAGAAAAAAAAAATTAGAGATAGGTAGTTGAACTTTTTACAGGGTGTTGGAGAACGCCTGTTTGAATACGAATTAAGTGCACGCCATACAGGCGAGGTCGAAAAATTGATTATTTTAGACGACCGAAAAATGTAACGTTTTTTTTATATAAAAAAAGATAAAAGCGCACGGCACGCAGTTTTCAATGATGCCTTTCGCACGCGCGAATACGTCAAAAACTGCTGCCTTCCTCGTTTTTGCGGAAATTCGTATATCAAACTATAAAGGTTTCCCCGACATTAAGCCCAGAACAAATACATTACAGAGTTGCGCGATAACAATTTTGGCACTGAATTTTCGTTTCACTCGTTAATTGAACTTTATTAAAATTTGTAGAAACTTTATAAACTCACGGATATTGTTAGGATTATTTTAGTTTTTAAATGACATTGAATAATAAAAAGAGGGAAATCATCTATTTACAATTTAAATAAATCTGATTAATGTAAAGATTGTATCATAAGCTTGACTTTTTGATTGAACACAAAATAACAAACATACGTCGTTATAAAAAATGTGATTGAGGAAGAAAATGTTTATAAAATAGAAATAGTTTGAAATAAAAAAATATAAGATGCTGGAATTCCATAAAAATACTTTTTTTTCAAAACATTCTCTTTTTCTATTTCATACACATTCAAAAATTAAAAAAAAAAAGAAAAAAAAAGAAGTTATCAAACCGCGAAATGCACACTCATTTCAGTGTCCTTATCTAACTAATGTAAACAATATTCTCGAATCTCTCCCCTCGGTGCAAATTTGCGCTCGTATGCATAAATACAAAAGTAAAACGTAAATATACCAAGAAGTACATGTATACACACGATGTATACGTACACACTTGAGCTCCACATAGTGAACATGGAAAGCCTCTTGAAATGGACGTAATGAAATAGTTCGTCAACGAGCGGTATAAAATATAATTTCCAAAATATTTATTCAATAACCAATCAGTGACGATGTTCTGACAATGTCATGGCACTGTTAAATGTCGAATGCGTAAATGTTTGATTACATAGTGCATTTCAGTTTTAATTACAAAACAGTAATAAACTCGAGCATAATATAAATTTAGGCACTTGCAATTATTCGATACCTATACGGTATATTTTCTACGACTTCTAATTACGAATGTATTTCTTAAAATAGAACCTCTTTCGCGAAAGAAGCGAAACACAATGTACAATCGGGAATGCTTGAACTCACGGAATTTTCGTCATCTTGACATTTACTGTCAACGACGCGCTCGCTCGAGACGTCCGGGCCGCCAAGTGCTGGCAATTCTTCGACGTATACGTAATACAATTGCACGTCGCTGCTGGCGTGGCTTCGCAATAACCGTTGGTGATAATTTTTCGCCAACTTCAATCCCACGCGATACCGCGCCCGCAATTCCGTGAGCTTCTTCAACTTCAGCCAATCGATATCGTCGCAATATTCGAACATCGCGTAAACATCAATTTGGTACAGGTGCGGGCGCATCATTCGCTTAGGTACCGCTCACAGCATCTTAGAAGAAACTGAGCTACTTTATCCCTCTTCTCGGTCATCGTGCGCCGCTCGAGAGTCGTGCTCTATAAAAGGCTTTTGAACGCCAATTGTCGCTTTTCCTCTCAATAGACAATGCGCGACTTTTAAATATTACGTGCTGCAAATTCCGACGTGCCGATCGCGCAAGATTTTCTGACGAGCCAGGGTTTTCAGGTCTTTTGTCCTTGTTTTCACACGACAATTTTTCGCAATAAATTGAAAAATAAAAATTGAAAAATAAAGTGAAATTGGAATTGCGGTATCGTTAAACTTACGATGTATCGTGTGGTGTGATGTTGTTTCTGCGAATTTTTCGCATGGTTTTTATAAAATGACAAGTGCGTAAAAGTGCTTGGAAATAAACGAAGCTGGAAATGGAACGCAGGCGAATGAAAACATTGCTGTCTTTTGATTACATTACGTGTTTTTATGTTCTTGACCGCGTTTTGTGATTTATTATGTTTCGCGAAGATCATAGGACTTGTAGTATATCGCACGGTCAATATTGTAACGAAACTGAAAAACTGACGATTTATAACGCAGAATAAATACACGAGTAGACATTTTTACAACGTATGATGATTTTGATGTGAGCGTTTATGAATTTCTTTGAAAAATTCCTAAATTTGTACAATGTAGATAACAATTTAATTTATTAATTAGTAATTTTCATAAATCTATTGTCAAAATTTTGCTGTAAAAGCGTAACAGTTACAAAAAAGTCACTCAGTGACTACGTGAATAAATGCAGTTTTCACTTCGTAAGATAGCTCACTTTGTAAGGTAAATAATTATTTTATAAAGAAACTACAATTTTAAATAATTTTTTTCTGCGTACGCTCAACGTTATTGCAAATACGAGTACCAGCTCGACAATGAAATTACTTCGAGAAAGAAAAATACAAAAGACAGAAAAAAAAAACTTGATTGAAAGCCAAATAAGAAGCAGCGAATAAAATGACGGGCGTATGAAATTTCGTTGGAACAAAACAAGCGAGATTAATTCTTCGCGAAACCTTTTTTGAACAGAAATTTATAACGCCAGTTGCCCCATCCGGCTGCCTAAACTTGCGCTTCCTTTTCCAGCTAAATTAATACGGTTTCGTCTTTCAAACTGTTTGAGCTAGAGTCTTTCTTTCGATTTTTTTCCCCTGATATTTCGACAAAATGAAAGTTTCCAAGTTCGCGATTCGCCAGTTTTAATGTATGTATATAGATATACACGCACATATATATCTAAAGTGTGATAAACTTTGATATTAAATAGCCCTCCACAGAAAAGTCAATCTTTTTCATTCGACGGTCATTATTCGAAAAATGGATGTCTTTAATTTTCCAACAAAAACTGTGACAGCATTTTGCTCCACGAGCGATGCTTTCGCTTCGAAAAGTCCCTTCGATTTTACATGGATTATATTGCACTTGCATAATATTGTTCTATCATATTGTTGTATGCAAATGCATATTTTCAATGCAATTTAAATGTGAAACATACCGCGTGAATTAGGGCTCAATTTTTCAGTTTAATTTCTTCGACTGCATAATTTAGAGCCAATCACCGTTTCCTCCGCAAACCTTCCATCTTTCTTTCCTCTCGCGCCTTTCCTTTCCGTTTTTCATTTTCGCTAAATTTGCTTTCTTTTCGTTTCTCTTGGCCCGATCCATCTGATTAGGTCGAATTCATCATCCTGCATGTATTTTGCAACAGGGGAACATGATACATAGGCAACTCCGGTAGCGGTGATTCGGGGACCACAATTATGATTGATAATATATTAATTAAAAGCAATGACTTATAATTGATATTATTATTGATTAGCTTGTGATTCCTAGTACAGTTCCGGTGATTAATATCCCAGTTATTAATTATGAAATGCACAGTCGCGCATGAAGACCGAGTCCAAGTAGCGCATTAAATAGTAATAAAATTAAAAATATGCGTAGCCACGACGTTACTCGAACTTGCTATAATCGGCTCCATTAATTAATGATTGCGCTTCTTGATTTCCGCGATTGACGTACGAGTTTAAACCAAATTACGATTTATAATCGTTTAAAGGTAATTCCTCCTCGTTCTGCTCTTATATCGAAAAGCTGAACGAGTAATTGATATTTATTTTCGATTTTAATTACACCCAGCGAGCCACGGAAAATGAGAGAATAACTGGATTTATTTACTCGATAAATGGACTTTATGTGATTGCATAGTTGTAATCGCGTTTTTGTTAACACGCGGGACTAATTAATCTTTACTAATTACTAATTTTAGTATCAAGTAAATGCAGCTGTTGATTGATTCGCTTTAAGATAACATTCGATACGAATTCATTTGTCACGTATTTTCCTTCTCAATACCACCGATTGTCGCCACAATTATAATTTTGCAATGTTTTGGTAATATTACTATATATATTGTAATATATTTTATATCGTAAAAAAAGAACAAATACAAACGTGTTACAAAGGCTATTGGAAAGGTCCAGGATAGGAAACAAATATTTGGAATAATCAACTAAAAAAAATTTTAATTGAATTACGATCTAGTTGCAAATATTTTACCATATATTTTACTTAAATGAATTTGTTAATTGGTCAAATTAACTCAAGTTTCTGTAATTTTAATAAAACTCAAGTAAATTCAAGTATGTTAATTAGCTGAATCGTCTTAATTTTATATACTTGAAAACACGTGTCTTCTTCTTTGTTCAGCATAATAATTTATTATCAAATCAAATAACAATCCTGACCACTGGATGGCGTTTTGTAAACTGTGCTTGTGAAATTGCCTTCAATTGTCAAAAAATATCTGAGGCATAGCATAATATCTAAAATAAAAAAAAAAAATATAAAAAAACGAATAAAACCGCGTGCCTGAAATGAATTTGCAGTGCTTGCATGAAATTTGCATTGAATTCACGAACATTCTTTACAGTTTCGTACCGATAATGTTCACTCGCAAACATTCATCACCAGGCAAGCAACGCGCACCAATATCATCCTCCGCGCTTGATTTAAAATTCCGCGACCGTAATTTCACAAACTTACTAATTAATTAAAAACAACTCACGTGGAAGCCCCGTTTGTCTGCATTATTTACATTTCATTTACGCGCGAGTCTTTATTTCGATCATCTCCGGGCCTCGAGCGAAGTAGCCTTAATGTAAAATTTAACTTTTTCCACGGCACGGCATCGAAATTGACCACGACGGTAGCCACGCGAAATTCCATCGGAATTCTTAACTATCGGCGTGGGTTAGGGCCAGGAACGCGGAGCGCCGTCGAACGAGACTTTACGAATGCCGGCATTTAGCCGCTTAAATATTTCATTGCACGATTCTGTTGCTATACACTATGCAAGAAGCCCAAAGAATAATCTATAACCGCATGGTGCGATGCGATCAACTGTCACATAAGTGATAGATTAGATAGCTCGGTCGGTAAGCCGAGTCACATAATCAGGGGTGATTTACGAGAAAAACATGGTAATGTTCGCGCGGCTGAAAAGGCCGAATGCAACGGCGCGTAATAATCACGCGAAATGCATCGTTTCGTCACTCAAGATGGCGTCAAATTGCGACGGAACTTGCGGGATGACGTGGTACCGTGCGGGGATGGGGGGGGGGGCGTCCTGAAATAATATTTCGACGAATCGTTGCGCGGTTTTTCGATTTCCCGTCAGCCCGTCGATTCGTAAAATCGTAAATTACACGCTCGCAGCGGCCGACAGTCGCGGATTATTTGATAGTGCCGCGACGCTGAAATGGGTTGTAAAATTAGCAATCTCGGATCGCAGATTCGAGCGTTTGATCGCCGCTTGTCAATCAATTAAAACCGGTCGTTAATTTTGCATGATTCATCGGATGTTATGAACGATATCGTTGTGATGAATAATTGAACGGCCAAGGGTTTACTCATAATTATGTTTATTATCCAAGATTGTTGGTTTACGTTAGATTGTTGGCTTTGCTCTCAAATTTTTATTGCACAAAAGTCAATAGCATTTTACTGCCGCGTTTCACTCAAGTGACCCTGTTTGCTCACAATTGACACTGGACGTAATTGAGACTTAAATTTGGGAAATGAACATGTACCAATTTCGCGTAGAATCATCTATACCATTTTGGTATAAGTGGTTTGTAAAAGCAGTTGAGACCATGCCGCAATTTAGACCATCGGTATAAACTTTGTATCTAATATTCTACAAAACAGCTGTTCACAATATGTAGGAAGTTTGTTACGTTTATTTGCAACGAACTCCAAATTATGTAAATATGCAATAAAAAAAGATTTACTTGCAATGAAGGAAGTAACGTTGATGATTTTGCTTGTTGATGAATGAAATGATATTTTATTAAAAATTGGTTGCAAATAATCGTTGCAAACTTCTCGCACGTTGTTTACTAAATTTGAGAACCTCTCTATACAAAATTCGTCTATTTTTTCTTTCCGTGTACAATTGTTTTAAATTTTATGTATTTGTTGTAATTTGTTGTAAGAGAGGACAGAAGAAGGAAATGTGGAATTATTGGTTGTGTCAGGTGTGAGCTAATAGAGTCACGAATCATTCGGTCATTGGGGAGTTAATAATTGGCATTGACAACGATATAATTAAAACAGTTACATTATGTATATAGCACCAAGAACAAGATGAACGTTAATTAATTTAACTTAAAGTACAACGATTTTTAATTTCAAAGTTTATAAAAAAGTTCATAAAAAAAAACATTGAAGATTAATCATAATCGTGGCAGTTTCTTTACCAATTATCAAAAGTAAATAAAAATTGTCAATGTGGTACATTTTTTAACGCTGCCATTCAAAAGTGTATAAACGTGTCTATGAATTTGAAATGGAAAATTCGCTGGGTACCTCTGCCACACCGGCAACCTGAAATTTAATCAGCCGAATGGCTAACGAAAACTTAGCGGTAGTTGAATTAACTATCTAAGATTGTTAATTTAGCAATCTATTTCTCTAGGCGATGCGAAAATTCGCCGGTCTTATCTCCCGACGTGTCTCTACGTCACGCGGATATCGCGGTATCGGGCGTCGGGCTGGAACTCAACTTCGGGCCGATAATGAAGGTAAAATTTAATTACACATCGGCCGCGAATCTAGATCGAACGCGAATCTCGCACGGGAGCGCAGGTGGAACTCGCTTGATATCGAAGTAGCGAACAAATTTATCGCACGTATATTTGCGCCGATTAAAAAACGTATACCGTAAATTTCGTTTAATAATCCCGAAACGCGCTAACAGATTATATTAAAATTGTCTACATCAAACGCAGCGGAGTTAAATGAGAATTCATGTAACCGTTCATTAAATTTAATGTACAATTACGTGGCATTGAATGGCTACTTTGTTACGATTTTGCCAATACGTTACCGTTAAATTAAAGCAGTGCTTTTTCAAATTTGGTTCATCAATTTTCTCGACAAATATCAACCAGGGAACATTTTTTTCAATTTCACTGAGTTCACTCTCTAATAACATTGCGCTCAACTTTGATTCCGAAATTCCATTATTTGATTATGTCGAATCAACATAAAAGGAAAGTTAATTTGAAATATTAACATCAAATAATACTTCTTGTTCATGTTTAGTTCATGTTGAATCAGCATTAGAAAGTATGTTACTTTGAAGTATTTGTTTCAATTAGTAATACTAGTATAAATGTGTAATACTGAATTCACGTGTTTAAGGTTAGCTTACTAATGTTAAATCAACATAAGAAGTATGTTGGCAGGAAACATTGACCTTAAACAATCATCTTAGCAGGAACATCAATGTTCTGTCCACATATTTAAGACAGCATTTACCCTGATGTTAGCTTACTAATGTTGACTCAACATCAAAAGTTATTTTGAATTTCCACTTTCTACTCTAAGAAAAATACACCTTTTGTTGAAAAAAAAGGGTACCTTTTCCTGTGTAATCTTTTCTAATTAATGTAAATCTTTTTAAATTCAAAGTATAATTTTGAAAGAAAAGAAACTTTTTGAACTTTTTGAGGGGTATTTTAATTCATTTCGGCCTTTTCAACCGAAATGAATAATTTTGGACTAAAAGGGTATTTCTAAGTTAATATGTAACATTCAACTGATAATCAGTTTAATATTTTTATTAATAAAACAGTAAGAAATTTTGTAATCTTATAAAAAGAAAAAAAATCATGATATAGATAGATCATCAATATTTATTGGATATTAGAAGTAACTTGCAATCCAACAACTCATTTCTGAGCGTGAAATCGCGACGCTCGCTCACTCAGCTCCAGAAAGAAATCAATTAAACGACACGGTCGTTCGACGCGACGCGTTTCGCCGACTTGTGCCCGCGCCGGCGGAGTTTGAATTAAAAATGTGTCTCGCGATGCACGAACGCACGCTTTGTACATTGTAAAAGCCACGTTCGGCCGAGTGCCTCGAAATAAGACGTGTCTTTCAAAGACATCGTCGAGTTATAAAGCAAACTGCCGTCGCACTTTACACCGTCGTCGGCGAGTCGCGCTTCAGACGCGGATTTTGCGTGCGCGATGCAATAATAATTCGGCCGTTTTCGACCGGGGATAAAAATAAAAATGAAACGGGGTATTTGTCTTTGCAGACAACGCTGTTGAATAAAAATACCCAGACGAAAACTTATAATCGTCGACAGTTAATAAAGGGCTTCAATTTTCGAGATTTTACATTTAAAACTTTGAATATAAAACTTTAATGCACAAATTTTTGATTTACTTCAAATGTCCAAATAAACCATCTGTTATAGTGCAAATATCAAAACTAGTTATAATAACGTATTACAATCTTTTGTTTTTATGTATATGTATATATATATATATATATATATATAAATTTAATTTTACAAATGACAAACACATCAATTTTACACATCACTTAAATTTCGAGTCGACACTAAGCTCCTGTTATTATAATTTTCAATTAAGGTCACCATATTCTTGTTTGACATAAATAACGTTTACATCACTATTTAGAATTGAGGCATAGAAATCAATTTTCAATTCCATTAATCCGCTGGAAAAGCTTTAATTGTAATTAAATAACTATAGACGAAACACTTGCTGCTCAAAACTTTATAGTTCTCGTGATAAAACTTATTATACTTTCCGCCTGCATGGATGACTTTCAGGTTGCATGTGTGTAATCAGTCTCCGAGGAAAAAAATGTTCATAAAACAATTATATGACATATGATATACGTTATATTGTTATATGTTACCACACATTTATGCTTCATATATAACCATACGTATGATATAGATTGAAAAATCATATTTCTTTAAATCAAGTATGTTACACTTGAAATAAGTAATACATATTCTTAAATTGATTTAAGGATACCGTATACTTTATTTAAATATCACATGATTGGTTCAAGTATATTCGGATTCACTTCGATCAATTTTGTACATTCTTGATTCAAGTATAAATTTCAAGCATTCAATATACTTGTCAGTAATCTTGACATTTTTTCAACGAATGTTATCGTATGTGTGATATATATAAAACTGTGCATCCAACTATGCACGCTTACGTATATATAAATTTTTTGTCAGCTCGGTCGCCACATCATGCGACGTCGATGGATTTAATGATGTTTCGCGGCGCGGCAAATGTCGCGGGATTTTCGTCCGCAAAAGGGTGCAATAAATTCTCGGATACTTTCGTCTTTTTAAATCGACTTTTCCGTGACTTCGGCTTGAGATTGAAAAACAGTGAAAAGGAAGTCGAATTCTCAAGATTTATCTTCCCTCTGTTCCTTTATAGAATTCATTTCAGGATAAAGATATTTCATAGGCCACGAGTTGCAGTGAAAAAACAAGTGAAAGGTTCTTTTTGATTCTATTTTCAACGGACGCGTTTTTCCTTTCATTCCACACAAAGTGAAAACTAAATGTTTTAACGTATTGGTAATACAAGTTTGATATTGTTCAATGTTTCAACAACAGAAGTTTAATAAACGCGTAATAAACGCTTTTTACGTGTTTACAATAGAAGTTTAACGAACGTGCCATAAACGTTTGAAATGCATTTAAAATATAAAACACATTTTGTATGTACATGTTTTTGGTGGGATAAAACAATTATTTCATAGTAAATCACATTTATAACACTTAGTTTTTTCAAAAGTAATAATAATAAAAGGAAATTAAAAACGAAGTGACATGCTATTAATGAAACCTGGTCAAAGTGTCACTGCGTTACACGATTACTCAATTTCGATTTAATTTCAATTAAAAGAGATGGGAGAGTGGAAAAGCGTGGATTAACAACCCAGAGAAGTATATTACATTCGCAATTATCTCTATTTTGGATATACTCTGCAGCAATATACAAGATAGAAGTTTACTGAAAAAGAAATTACAATTAAGTGGAAATAATTACTTCGGTCTGCGATGGAAAACAAAAACTGAAAATTTTGTTTTTTGTTTCGTCTAAAAAAAGGAAAAATCTATTTCACAAAAGCTTCCGTAACTTTTACAAAACTTTTCTCCTAGGGTCTCGATGGGAAATCCCGGTGGAAACTTTGTCTCGCTTAATAACGGTTACACTTTTCTCGCCAACTATATAATTTCTGTTTATAATTTCTCTCGGTGCGAAGCCCAAGTTCGTCAGGCGTTTATTAAATTGCCAAATCATTGGGGGAAAAAACCACTTCCAAGACAAATGACAATTCGCCGTCTAATAGCAAACTAATTACACGTCGCCTGGCTGTGCAGCTTGACGCAAATAAATATGCAGATGCATCGATCCGGCGCGTCCGGCGAAACGACCACGCGCCAGGCCTGGCCACAAAAGCTCAATAACAGCAAATTGGCCGAGGCCCAATCTTTTTATCGCCCTCCTCCCCTACTTTCCCGAGAGCCAGTCCGGAGGATCGGTCGACTGATCTGAAAACGATGACTGCGCGGAGGAAACGACGGCAGTTGATTGCGTCGAATCAATCGCACGTTTCACTGAATTAACGAACGTTTCTCTACTCTGCGAACGAATTTGCATTGAATGAAAAGAAGAGAAATAAAGAAAGAAACATTCTTTTCGGATCAAATCGATTCATTTTCGTTTTAAAGAGAATTTGGAAGAAAAGCAATGCTTTCGTGCAGAAATGACGAATTTTCAAATGATAAATAGTAATGTATGTATATTGGAAACAATTATATACATTTGAGATATAATTAATTGAATGGTATTGCTTTAAACAGAGTTAAACGTGACAAAAATGCTAAAATGTATGAAGCATTGTTATTTCCAATGTCCTAATTTCTGTTCCAGTGGTTGACGTTTCGGAATATAAGATTAAAATTCAATAGTTAAACATAAAAATATGATAAGAATTTATATATTTGTCTATATAAACAATGCTTTTGTGGCATTTAAGAGAAATTTAAATTTCTTGTTTTGCAATAACTGCAAATTTGCAGTAGACAATATAAATTCACGAAAAAGATAAATGGTACGTTTTCTACTGTTTGCTTTAATCAAGCTTTCATTTTCTTTTTTGTTGTTTTAAGCAACAAAAATTTTCGTTAAATTGACCAACTGCTTTGATTAACTAGGATAAAATTCAGTCTATGGTACAAAATTTCGCATTTTAAAAGCGTCTCAATTTAAAAGGTCAGGATCTACTTGAGTATAGACGACGACTGTCTTTGATGCATTATTCCGTCAATACAAATTACGTCAAAAGGTATCTTAGTACGGCGTCCATAAATTTTAGTGTAAGCACAGCATTTAAATGGGCTAAGGAGCTTTAAGCCGTCGACGAAGCAACTTGATTCGAGTCAGTTGAGCGATAAAAAATATGTGACATAAGTTTAATTGATAAACTGAATTTGCGTTTTTTCGTTCAGGCAAAAAGAACATTTGCCGTCATAAACGTATAACTTATATACTTGCATGCATATCGGCTTACATTTTCATTAAAGTGGATTAACGATTTTAACAAACATTTGTTTTGTATTGTAAACTCATATGTTCCGATATTG
The DNA here is from genome assembly GCA_022817685.1 of Aradophagus sp. ZL-2020. Classification (NCBI taxonomy): domain Eukaryota; kingdom Metazoa; phylum Arthropoda; class Insecta; order Hymenoptera; family Scelionidae; genus Aradophagus; species Aradophagus sp. ZL-2020. The sequence goes on from JABFOV010001725.1 coordinate 18,662, forward strand.
AATATGCAGATATATATATTGACATTTATTTGACATACATATTATACACATGCAAGTATGTTTGTTGAAATTATGACTTATATCGATGGCGGAGTCAAAGAAGATACCGATTCAGATTTTTAAATGCAATTTTCTGTAGTAAAATTTAAATCGTCATTGTTATCGACCCAATTATCAGTATATGTCGATGCTCTAGACGAAGACTAGGCTATCTCAAATTTTGGTCGAAGACTATGCCATCTGAAAATGTTACATGTATTTTGAAATAGGAAATTTTGAAATGGCATAGTCTTTGACCAAAATTTGAGATAGCCTAGTCTTCGCCTGGGTTGTCGAAATCATTGTTCGAAGCGATTTACAATGGCGTAACGGCGCCGAGTGTTCGAGGCAAAAATTGTTGGCAACGAGGACCAGCGGAGGACTCATCAGCGGCGCATCTGGCCAGCACGTTTGTTTGCGCGGCCGATACTGCGTCGCCGCGTGTATTTGTCGAAGGGATCTTGTAAAATGTGGCGTTTACTGGAAGAGCCAACTGCCGGGTCATTATACTTTCGGAGCCGAGGGTTGCGGCTGAATAAAGGAGCCGCGTCGGACAATATCGGATAAAGGCGACTCCAGTCGCTCGGCCGATGCTGCGTTATCGTTGCTCATAACGAGCGTTCTTTGAAAAGGGCAATCTTGTCGCCTCGTTTTCGATATGTTCTTCGCGAATATAAAAACTTTCGCCGAGCTTTTAAGGACCAAGCTTGAGTAGGTTCCCAAGATGACTCATTTGACTCGAGCGCATGAAACAATAGTTTGCGTTTTAATGAATTTCTCACGTTTCTGCGCTGAATCAGCCAACACTCTCGGCTAAAAAAGTTTTAAGTTGGTGATCCGAAAGGCTACCAACGTAATAGTCCCGAGTGGAGTATGATATTTTTTCCAACTTGTGGTCGTGGAGAAAGGTAACCATTTTCTAAACCTGCGAAAAAAATGATTGCTCTTCTCACTCGTGACTTCGTCACTCATGTAGAAAGTAACCACTTTTCACACTAGTGGGGAAAATTACTACTTTACACTCGTGGCTGGTAGCACTCGTGAAGAAATGTACTATCTACAGTTGGTACTACTCGCCTTCGACTTGTAATACCAACTTATTTTATTTTTGAACTTAGTTTATATTTTATTTTTGCAACTTATTTTTTGAATTTATAATTGAATCAAAAAATGTCATCACCTTTAACATCTAATCACCTTTTTTAACGTGGGTGCACAATTTTTAATTGATTTCGCCCCTTGACGCAAGAGGAATTATTCGACGCGACGTGGCCAAGTGAAAACCGTCTCCGGCCGTTGCGAGAAAGAAGGGCTTTTAACGAGGCACTCATTACCGCGCAATTAATTTCGAGTCACGATTTCGGCGCGAACAGCCGCCTTCCGGGAAGGCCTCGCGCCATCTGCGACGGCGCTTTTTGCGCAACAAAATGGCCCGAGCCGATTCCACGGAACTGCCGAACTATCGAGGCCCCGCAAAAGCGCGCGCTCGCATATCATCACTTGCCGTAGATGGCGCGGTCTTCTCCCGGAGGATTAGGAGCAAACTCCAGCCAGGCTTCATATTGTAGTGACACAGTGATGCCGGACTTTTATTTTCTTTCGTCCGTTCGAAAAGAAAGGACGTTTTCTTGTTTTCGTTCCCACGTTTCTAATCGGATTATAAAAACTGTAAATAGTTATTTATGTAAATTAGAAGAGCGGATTTTATTTGACGTGAATAAACACCTAGTTGTGAAATAATGAGTAAATATATTCACTCGAATTAAGTTCTTATCAATCCGATACCTTAAAATTATATGCATGTGTTATAAGAAAAATATACCAAGCATATCTGATCCCGATAAGAATGAATTTATAGTTGAAGAAAAAAAAGTGAGTTCGATAAGATTTGAATGCAGTACTTTCAATAAACTTGAACGTCTTACCAACCGCTCCGCAACGACTTTATATACATCGTAACTCAGAGCCGATGCACTCGACGTTAAAACTGACAATATTTACGAAATAATTGATTCTTCGGCACGCGATTGAAGGATGTTCAACAAACAACCAATCCTTTCTCGTTATTTTTTATTGTTATTTTAGTTCTTGATCTAACGTTGCCATGGTTTAGGCGGCAATTTTGAAATTTAAACATCGTCATACGCTTAATGCCACTGTTCACCGATACGCACCGACGCATTTTCATCGCGGATAATAACTCGGCGGGAAAAAAGAGGCGCGAGAAGCAACTCGATCGAAGAATTTCAATTAAACGGGGAACAAGAAGATGTCGGTGGGGGCGCGAACATTCGACCTCGGGACCAAACGAAAGTCGAACACCTCTGTTTCGACAATAGCTCGCTTTTGGTAAGGGCGGAAGTGCGGCGAGAGGGACGGGGGGCTTTCGGAATTAGAAATTCCGAGGCACGCGTCACTTATTTATAGGTCGCTCTATTTTCGGCTTACCTAGACTTTCAGAAAGTCAAGGAACGTCTCGCGGGCTGCAACAACCGGAAGAACGTTCACCCGGTCGAATTTCCCGCCGAACGCCGAAGCGCGAGAGCGTGATTTTGAATAAATCAACGGCGAGCGAGGCCGGGATTCTTCGGACTGATTCATGAGCCGCGTCGTAAAAAGTGGAAAATAAAGTTTGTTTCAATCGCGACGGAAAGTGAATTGTCGAATTGACTATCTGATCTGCGAAACTTACCTTGACAAAAGTACACATTTTTATGGAAACGAAATCCTTGCGATCCTTTACAATAAAAATTAACGAGGAATGAATAAAATTTGTTTACGAAATAATTTTACGTTGTTGAAGTTCTTAATGTTTATTAGTAAACGAAAATGAATTCTGTTATACTTTTCTTCATACAAATCATAGTATTTTTTGATTGAATCATTTTACGAGAAGAAGCTACATTATTTCAGTGTCTGAGAATATAATTTTTTCATTTTTAATTGTATTTAAGTTGCTAAATTATATATAATTAATTTGCGTTTATTTATAAACGTTGCAAACCTCAACTCCATATAATTTCGTTTCTTTTTAACATTTTACATTTATCTGACAATTTCAGTGAATTAAGAATATAAGATCAATTGCTTCTACACTGAGAGAAATTGTGTCATATTGATAAAATTACAACAATTTATTACACCTTTTATTTGATAATTTTTGTAATGGAAAATATTGAATTTTATTAAGTTGTAACATTTTTTAAAAAAATCAGTATTGTTTTATACGTATTTAGCATATTCTCAATAATGCCTGATTTCATAGCAATCGACTATTTTAACAAAAATTACAATGCTTTCTTATAAAATCAAGTGGGTTTTACGACACTTTTTTCTCATATCCTTGTAAACTATCAAATATAAAGTAATACAAGTTGTGAATATTTAAATTTATTAGGACTTGTTTTAATTTCTGTACCGACGGTAATATTTTTTCCCTTGAAAACAATGAATATTCAAATCTTGTAATTAACCTAACACTCAATACAACATTATACACTCAATACAACATTTTTCACATAAAAGGTAGCATTTTTTGTTTTAAAATTTCTCTCAGTGTAAAATATGTTAAAATAGAACTTTTTTTGTTCGTCAATTTATAAATGATTTTCAAAACATTCGTCATCGCCAAACTATCTAATCTAAATTAATTCTCGAAGAATCTTACGGTCAGATAATTTCAACTGATAACCGCGGCCCAAACAACTCGGCAGATAAGGGATATCAGGAACTTTGTCGCAGAAGCGGCCGCGAAGCGAGCGCCAGTTGAAACGCACGTTTTCACGGGACATAAATCGCCGACGGTTTTGATTCTTGAAGCGAATTCTAAGCGCGGTATCAAGGACTCGGCGCCCGGATTCGCGACAAAGAGTTGGCTTTCAGAGCCAAGCCCCGCTTCCGCGAGCATTTATTATCGTTTGCGTTTCGGAGCGACGACTGTTTAGCCGCGAATCGTCCGAAGCATTCGACGCGAGAAGCACAAAATGCGGCACCGACGCGCGATGCCGGCGAAAGTTTGCGGCTCGGAATTAACAGATAACTAAGCAGAAGCGCCCCGGGGCTCTGCGAAATATTTCACGTAGCTCCTTTGCGCCGGGCTGCTTTTCCGCCAGACATTTTGCTCGGTTTTCGCGCCGCCGGGCCTCGCGCAAGTCATTTCAACGAATTCAACAGTTACAACACTTGATCAACCCATTATTGCAGCCGGGATCGTTGATTTAAACACGACTTTTTTTTCGAAATGCCAGCCATCGATTTTGAGATCCCGAGTAAAAAAAATTCATCAATTTTCGATCAAAAATTGATCAAAGTAAATAGATCGAAATTTGATCGATCGAGTGACACCTCAGCAGATCTAATAACTATATTTTTTGATCAGATAGATAAGCATGTAAAAAAAGAATATCTTTTTGGATCTAATATCGATAGATTATCGATTGGATGTCCATCAAAAATTGATTGAAAATTATCAATCGAATGTCGATCAAATATTTATCGAATATTGATAAAAACCGATTGAAAAATTAGATGGAAGATGTTAATTTGGGCATTAACGCAATTATCGCTGAAGTTTTGGCACCGTTACAAATGAATTATTTATGATTGATTTTCGTTAATTAATATATCTGTATTAACGGAAATCGATCGTAAATAGTTCGTCTATGACGGCGTGAAAACATCAGGGGTAATTGCAGAGCA
>JABFOV010001726.1:0-23389 GCA_022817685.1 Aradophagus sp. ZL-2020
ATGTTTAATTGGCATTTTGCTTATTTTTAATAAGTTTTAATTGATATTTTACATTGACAATTCTCAAAAAATTCTCATCAAAATCGCATTGGAAATGATAAGTTTTCAATAACTTTATTTGAATAAAGAACCAGTGAAAATTACTTAGAAATATGTGAATAATATATCAAGCAATTAAAATAAATCGTCAATCACCTTATTGGAAATATTGGATAATGAAATGGTATCAAATAAAATTAATAGAGCAAATCAAATAAATTTAATATTGGTTCAATGGAAAATGTCACGATTAATTCTTAATAAACAATGAGTGCATTTGATTAATAGGTAGTGAACCCATTAAATTTCAATATCTGATTAACATTGCTCTTATTTCTAATAGGTTTCAATCTGATATTTTACTTGAACAAAGTCACGATTATTTTAAGCAAAGTATGTGGCACTGAAAATGATTGAAATTATTTCTGGTCGTTTTTCGTAAGTTACTTCATAAACTTAATTTCGCACATTTTTTAAGACAATGGCTATAGATGCAATTACATTATAACAAGACATTTTTTTCAAATTCATTTCTATTTTCACATTCCCGTTTCGCGCACAGACTAAACGACCAGTAATCGGTACTTCGTCCCAGTTTTCCTATTTTTCAAACAATGTCCGTTCGTTCGTCGAAATCAATTACCTCGCATTCCACCGATCGCAGCCTCCAAAACAAACAAATGTCTTCCCTTTATTTCATTAAGACTTCGCAAGACCGAGCCGCGCCGTAAGTGCACCGACGACGGCGCAGCGCATGTGTTCGTGCCCGCGGGGGAATATAAAAACAAGTAGACCGGATGACTGCCGACTGTTTGTTAGTCTTGGGATTTAAAGTCCGCGCGTCTGTCAGTCCCGCGTTGTAATATCAGCCCCAAGTATACGCAGTTACCCCCCCCCCCTTGCTCCTTTCTCTCGTGTCGTTTTGTTTCAATTTCTTTCGGGCGATTTTGCAAATGACTTCTTATTTCTGACGTCGTTCCGCTTAACTTCGACACCTCCCGGAATCACTTGCTCGCACTTCCTTGGGAGGGAAGAATTTCACGGCAACGTGCACCGGAGTTTTCGCGAACGCCGCCTTTGAGGTGTTTTTTGAGAATGGGAAAGGGACTTATTTTTATTTAAAGTGTACGCATAAAAATGTACACGTTTTTTTAATGCAAAGTAGACGTTTGGATGGAATGAAGATAAAAATGCATCGTCGGGAAGTTTATTTCTTGAAAAGAGTGCATTATGTAACGAGGGCGAGAAACTGGAAATTCCCGACGAGTGCAAGGCATTTGCGCGAAGAAAAATTTTGTGTGAAGTACTTTACGCGAATGAGAGACTCTTACTTATTATCTCTTAATAAATAATAAAGTTGATGGAATTCTGGAGTTGGTCGAGAGCAACTTGTTTGTTTCATATAATTTCATAAAGCTTGATCTTTGTAAAAGGCGCGAAATTTGAAATTATGAAATTCCTGATTCTAATTCTTAATTCTCTCTCTTCTCTTCTTCTTTATTCTCAATGCATAAAGTTGTTATGAATACAAAATTAGTTCTAAATTTAATAATTTCAATTTCATAAAAAAAGTATTGTAAAAGTATTGATTAGCATTAATAGCAGAAAATATTGAAAATTATTCTTTTTATATTATATAGTTATGCCTAAATTTACTTAAATTTATATAAATTTTATGCAAATCATTTGTCTAAAGAGTTGACATAATTGAAACTACCCAAGTGGAACTGACGTAAAATTTACCTAAATCGTTTTAAATTTACACAAATCTGGTTATTAGGGTTAAACGTGTAAAATTAATGAGACTAACAATAACGTCGACGATATTGAGTAGCTACTGATGATCTGTTCACAGATCACTTAACGGTTAGTGCATTTGAATATCGGTTATCACGTGATCGAACAGAAGAATAGCGGAGAATAAAAGCGAGAGATGCAGGCCGAAAAAAAAAAAAAAAAGATGAAGGGGCATAAACCCGTGGGTTTCGAAATAAGGTATAATTTCGTGCGCCAATTAAGGTCTTTAAGAATTGCGACCAATTGAGCAAGAGGGTCAGAACCTTAGACTTAGGGTGGAAAAGCGCACCGCCGTCCGTCCCCCTATAATTTATCATTGATTAGATTGAATCGAGGAAGGAAGGAAAAAAAGTTACCAGCCACTCGCTCCTTGACTTTCGCAGCGATATTAGCCGCGCGAGGCGAAAGGAGCGTCTTATTAAAGAGCTCGGCTCTTCGGCGGAAAAATGGTGGACGGAAAATTGCGCCTCGATTGAGGTAATATCGTCGATTTGGTACCTTTTTTTTATGTGTCCGAAGAAATGTCGATATTCGGAAAAGTGTATCTGGATTTATTTCTTTGGAATCTTTAGAACTATTCTATTAGGGTCATTTATTAATTTTGGACTCATTTATATTCGTAGGTAAAATTGTTTAATTAATATACGTCAAGGTTTTTACTCGTTTATAAGAATTTGTTAAATTTTTAGCAAATAAATCTGATTATAAATATATTATAATACGATTATAATATACTTATGATTGTGATATTATATTAAATTAATTATTTATAAATCAGTTTTCATTCGAAATGAGGCTATCGTCAGATAATTATAGATTTCAACGAGCAGATATATAAAAAAATGTATAAACACAAATGTTCTACAATCTCGTTATTTTGACGAAGATGTAAGATACGTGAAGGTAAATAAAATGTCTCGTAATAAAAATAAAGGAAACCTTTACCGAAATTAGTAGAGAAGAATCGAGGAAAGGAAAAAGAATGACATAGAAAAATATTAGACGTGATGTCGCTTCTGAAATGTTTTGAGAGAATAAAAAATGTATTTAGTTATTTTATTTCGCGTTAATTATTTATGTCGAAAGGACTCAATTTATTATTGAAAGCAACAAATTAAGTAAATTTTACTTTTCGTTTCACCGTGATTTTCAGAATTTTCATTCATTATATCCCGGATTTCGACGTTTCCAATTTTATCTTCAAATTCAATATTACTTTAATCATATGACTGGGAGTAATTCATCGAGTTGAGATTACTTTGGAACTACTGCAGATACATACATATATATGTGAAACTTCGCTCATGCAGAAAAATCGGTATATCATATATATATATAAGGTGAAAGTACCAATGAATGACTATTCATTTGATATGTATTGTCCATCATTATCGCTACAAGCCACTGGTCATTCACTGGAATATTCACCCTATATTATATCAAAGTACGTAATAAATCTAAAAACTATCAGCATTGTACTGGATCAATAATAGTACAGAACTGCTAGAAAACATTATTGGTCCAGCACTGGCATCTATATTGGGCCAAGGTAAAACATTATTACATTTTAGCACTGGGCCAACGGCGATCGGTATTTGGCCAATGTTGCGCCAATTTTTACCTCAAAAATACTGTTGATACTTTTGAATTAAAAAAATTATATTCATTTTTTATTATTGGTTCTTGGCCAACACTCGGCCAATTGTGACCTAGAAATTACTTTTGATACTTTTAAATTAAAATGAAATATCCAATAATCACAATCGATGATAAGTTTCAAGGCGACGAGCAATGTTCCAGCATTGATCAGAGCTGTAAAAACAGTGACGGCGAACAATCGAGTTAGCGGCGCGATGGGGCATTACATTCGCATCGGTATCCCGAATGGATGCGAGACCATCATCGAGTCAAGTGATGCGTAGGCGACGCTTCTGCGGTTCACACCTAATTAAACCCCCATAGCAGCTCGGGATTCGCACGTGGCGGACAATGCCGGCGAGTCTTTAGCGGCGATTGTTATGTAAAGCGTATCCTGTGCATGCACAAGCGCGACTCCTCGGTACCACGCGCTACTTTGAAAAGAAACGAAAAAAGCGCGGGCAAAAATTGCCGCCACATTCGAGCCTTCTTTGTTGCGGCTGACCGCGGCTTATTTGAATCGCAGATTATAGTTTTCTTATTCTTTTCCCCTTTTTACATTTTCTGTTTTTTTCGTTTTTTTTGTTTTCCCTTCAACTTTCATTTATCTTTACGAATTAATCGATCTGTATATTGCGATTCTTCTACGAGAAAAATATATTTTTCCCCTTGTTGATGATTAACAATAAGACATTAAAAATTATTAAATTGTTATTGAGATCCTATTCTAAACGAGTAATTTTTTACATCGTAACTTTTTTTCAAATAAAATACCAATCGCAATTGAGCAATAGGATTAAATCTTAAGTAATAGGATTGAATCAGCAAACATCTTATTGGAGAAAAAAAAATGAAAATTGAATAGGATTAAATAAATGTATCAGTCATCGAACGAGGGATGTCACGATTGAATCCTATTAAACAATCGGTACGTTTGATCGATTGGCAATATACCCATTTAATCTCAATATATGATTACCATTTTGCTTTTATATATAAAAATTTTAAATTTGTATTTTACATGCATCAAGTTACGATAAAAACAACCATTCTTTCAAATGAGAATTAACGGATTTTTTTAACAGGGTTAATCAATTTATCATGATCATTTTTATATTTCAAGATACTCCTTAAAGAAAAACGAATTTCTTTCATTCAAGGGGAGCTGTCTTTGAATTCACAGTTAATTGTACAAGTTTTTTCACACAATTCGCGATAACTTCCTCGAATCGTTTAATAGCATTATTTAAGCTGTCTTATCCTTCTCAATTCGTTCTCCTTCATTTTCTGCTGTTTATTTATTGACGCGGAGAATGGCACGAGTGTCGCGTATTGACAGGAAATGATCTAAACAGTAATGGCTCGGGCATATCCGCGCGGAATTTTACGATGATGTTCAGCAGACGGGTAGAGCGTTTGTTGATGGACTCATTTTCAATTTGATGCGAGCGAAGAGCGGCGGAATGGAAATTTTGCGCGCCGGAAGCAAGCAGTTTAATTGGTTCCATTCATCTGCGTGGTGGAATTTTAGGAGCATTTTATTGGGTTTGATTTTTCATTGCTTGCAAGTCGCGTTCCGTGAAATCGTGTGCGTTGTATTCATGGATATGAAAGGATCATAAATCAAATTTAAAGTGATTGGAAGTAAATAGCAGGTTGTATATAATTTGGTGAATTAAAAATCTTTTTCTACTAAAAACAGTTTTCCATTTGATTCCCCGCAGCTTTCAGATCAATATTCAAAAAAAAAAAAAAAAAAAAGATTTTGCCTCAATTTCTTAAATAATCATTTATATAATAAACTTTGAGAAACAAAATATCACAATCATAAATATGGATGAATAATATTTGATTAATTAAGAAAGCAAATCATTTTTGTGAGTATGTGTATTAATTTTTTTTGCGTAAAGCATTCCGAAAAAAGGTAGAAAAGTAAGTTCACAATAAGTGAAACAAGTCTGATTATGCTTTCTTGAAATTGTAATGATTATGACAATTATCGTATGTACATCGTATGTATACATATCGTATCAAATAATAAATAATTTAATAATGTTTCAAGTTGAATCATACTTCCTTTTATCACTTTCCTCGCATTTTTTGTCTGAACGACGAAAAGCAACGTCAGAAACCTACCCGATCCAGTCCCTTATTTAATTGACAATTCCAAAGAGCACCTCTTTTCTTCATTAGCAAAGCTCACCAAAACGAAACTCTATTACCTTAATACTGTCCAGCAAAGAACAACTCTCCAACCCCTCCGAAAATTTCACTCTTATTTATCTTCAGGGCAAATAAAAGTCGCTCTCCTGATCTTTCCATCCTTATCTTCATTGCCGATCTCTTTGTTTGACGGCCCAAATGAGCAATATGCGTGGTCCGGTGGAAAAGCTCGCGCAGTTTTCGTGGATTGATCGGTATAAGTAAGCGAGTTCTCAGGGATTGGTCGCGGGGCGAGGCTTCTGGTCCGGACTGCGAGGAGCCTGTTGCCGTGATCAAGAAACGCCAATTCCAAGGCTCCTCCCACTGGAACGAAGACGGCGATAGGAAGCAACGGAGACGGGAGAACCAAACGAGAGCGATCGCCATTATAAAATACCGCGCGATAGAAGAGGACAGACACGACGAGCAGAGTGGGGTAACTACACCCTTTGGTGGAAGCGAAAAGATAGATGAGTGGAAGCGAGAGGGCTGATAGGCGACAGGGTGGTGGATTAATCCGAAAAGCGCAACTCAACCGCGACTTGACAAGTACACTCGAGCAAAGCACTTCGGTCAGAAGGACTGTATAGCCGCTTGGATGATGATTAACGTGCAAGACCAGCTGAAGGGCTCTTGCTAAGCCTTCGGAAGTGACCTAACTGTACCCGAGTGAGAGTTCCGGTTGTTCGATGATGGAATCAAAGTGCAAGTGATTTGTTTCTAGCGATAACAATCTAGTGACGCGATTTGACGATGGAGGACCTGAAGAGAAAAGATCTGTCCGACTCGCCAAAACCATCCCAACCGACGCCCTTCAGCATCGCGGATATCTTGTCCAGGTCATCCTCCCATTCCTCTCTGGAAGCGAGGAATTCCGAAGGCGAGGAAGCTCAGGACCCTCCGAAATCCGGAATTTTCTTGGAACACAATCAAGAAATCCTATCTCCCCGGTTCGGAAGGTTACCGTCGCCGGACTTAAACATGGTACGCGAGCTGGACCTGCTCAGAAGGAACTTAGCTCAGGCAAATTTAGACTTTGGTACCTCGCATCTTGGAAACTTGAGGACCTTTAAGCATGTCAACGGTGTTGGGAATGTTGGTTACCAAGGGTCCAAGGAGTCCGGCCAGCGGCAGCAAGACGAGGCTCTGGATATGAGCAAGAATAAATATTTAGGTGAGAATAGTAATGATGGAACCTTGTTTAGGATTATAAATAGGTAGGACCTCTTTGGTTACACTTGGCTTAACTCGGACGTCGCTTAAGGAGGTCATTCGGCCGAGCGGCGCGCCTGATTTTTCAAGAGTTTTTAAAGCCGCGCCACGAACAGATAACGTAATTGAATGTAATTTTAGTAGCATAAGTGGCACTTGACTCGGCAGACGTCACAAGTGCTTTCGCTACCACTAACGGGCCCAAGAACCACCAAATCCCGATGATAGTCGGAGCCTTTCTCGCTGGATCCCTCCTCACTTCTGCGTTTATCGATTACAACGACACCTTATTTTCCAATCGAGAATACCGACTCGCTTCCTGCTGCGAGGCCGCAATCAACTAATGCGTTTCTGTTCCTACTCTTTCACCAATGGCGCGTCTTTCACGGCCTGGCACCGATTCAAAAGTGCACTCAGAAAATTGCCAGTCCTCCTTTTTTCACGTCGAAACCCTTGCATGAAATTTACGCCGCGCTATTAGCAAGAGAACGCAACATGTGGGCTGCGGTGATAAGTCCTGATTTACTTCAATTGTATACCTTGTGATTTTGGGCCTGGCTGAAATGCTTACGAACTCTATATCCATATCACATTTATTACACTAAACAGCCTTGAAAAGAATGGAAACATTTCGGAAAAGTAAATCCGAATTTTATTGGTAATCTCCAATGACATATTTATGTCTACTTAAAAATTTATATATTTGAAAATCCGTTGTAACTACTCAGTTAGAATTGATTTCAGATACATGAAAATAGTTTGTAGATTGTTTTAATAACCGCAGTCTCTTGAATTGTAACAAAAGTCGTATTGAGTTTCGTCAGTGAATGACGTTTAAGTATTTCTTAAGTAAACTGCCGGGCTTTCGGAAAAGCTTGAATGTAATTTGAGTAAAGTATAAGCACTTGCTGTCTTGTCCTCGCTGTTGAACCTTGTTCACTCATACACATTTATTTATATATACATGTATCACCGTGTTTGACGAGTTTTAATGAAGGGTATTGATGCATTAGCTGGGGGAATCTCGAGGTCCTACGAAAGTGGCCAAATATGAAACTGTCCAAACAATCGAATTGGGATACATGAGTATCAGATGGCTTCGTGATGAAAAAAATTTATCCGTGACACATCTGCAGACGTGGGATAAGCTTAAGTTGATCTCACGAATTTTCTTCTTATTCTAAAATTTACTTCGATCAAAAACTAGTGTAACAACACGAAGAAGGAACGATTTATCGGAACGAAGATTTACCAAGTAGCGAGGAGCAAACAAAGTGAAGTAGTAATGGCACGTGTTAATGTTTAAACAAGACATCAAAAGTCGCAGAAACGGCTGGGGAGCTCGACTCGATCTATCTTTTTCAAAAGAAGTCGCTTTTCGCGTCGGAGGTGCCGTAAAAAACCGAGTCGAATAAATAGACCGTGGTTCTTTGAATGGAGAAAAAGATCTCAGAAGGGTAGCGGGATTCGCGTATTACTATTACGTTCCGAAGTATAATTGACACCGGTGTCCGGAAATAGATTGATGACGTTGTTTGATGTTTCTAGATGACATGGACGAAGACATCTTTGAAAGCCAGTCGCACGGGCAGAATATGCAAGGCAGAAAAAAACGTAGCAGAGCCGCGTTTTCGCACGCACAAGTGTACGAACTCGAGAGAAGATTCGCCGCGCAGAAATATCTTTCTGGCCCTGAAAGAGCCGATTTGGCGCGAGGGCTCAAGCTCACCGAGACGCAAGTGAAAATTTGGTTTCAGAATAGAAGGTAAATTATTGGTGAGATATCGATATTAGTATTAGCGATATTAGCAAATGATATTGTACCACTATTGAATTGATAACAATGATTAATAATTAGTCGCTATAAAAAACAAGTCAGCTTTACGTTGATTGAATATGTAACAAATTAAAGAAAGAACGTCAATCGTTGTTTACTAAATCAATATCTTTATGTTTTAAACTTTTGAATTCTTAAATTTTAAAATTCTGGCTCTGGTACAATATGTTTACCAATACAATATGATTTGTAAATTTTTAAATTTTTAAAAAGTCTTTTGCGGCAACAAGAAGTCTTATTTTCAATAATTCAACCATATATTGTGATAAAAAAGACTTACGTAGTGATGCTTTAAATTTTGAATTCACAGTGGTTCATAAACGAAATTTAAATTTACTTACAGGTATAAAACTAAGCGACGACAGCAACAAGAGCTCGGAGCTTTAGTGAACTCGAATGCCGCCAGGCGAGTCGCGGTTCGAGTGTTGGTTCACCCCGACGAGCATTTGCGGGGATTGCCATTGAGAACATCGAGTCACATACCCGGACCAATAACTGGCCCCCAAATTCAGCAAACAAGTAAAGTCCTCAATGGCTTTCCGTATTACTGTCTGCCCTACCACCCCTTGTTGTGCTCGCCGCTGCATTCCCCACAGATACAGATTCAGGGTGCAATACCTGGACTCTCAGCGGAGTCACGGGAAGTGCAACTCACTCAAATTGATAACGAAAAGTAAAAGTATCTCTAAGGGGAATTAACCAATTTTGTACAAATTTCGATTAAAGTTCATTTCGACGACCCGGACGAAAAGTACGATATTTGAAATTTCGCTTGAATATCATGCAACGTCGAAATTTCTTATTTAAAAGTACACGTGCAATCTTTACGTGGCATAGTCTGCAATTAAAATTTGAAATAACATAATTCTTGTTCGGGGCGTCGATTTGAGACCAAAGATTCACTGTTATCAATCTCGCGAGGCTTATTCGAGCGCATATTTTATTTCAGTCGATTTTCCATGCGCAAGAAGTTTATAATGCTTTAAATTCAAAGAATTTATAATCGAAAACGTTCTTTTCAAAAGCGGATTTCGGTCATCAAATTAATTGAATTAATTTAATTAAAAAAGTGATTTAGAAAGAGGTGTTATATAAAAGAATTTCTCAAGTAAATGATGAAGTTACATAAATGGGGTAACTTTGACGAAGATTTATGTAACATTTTTTCTATACATTTTACGATTATTGACGAGATTTTGTATTTTGTTTTATATTTTAAATCTTTTCTTTATCAAACATATACTTTACTAAAAAAGTACATTCATGTATTTAATTTAATTTACCAATGCCACGTTCGTTGAATTTTCAACTCAGAAAACTTCCTACGCATGGTCATTCTAATCTAAGACAAAAGAAAGTAAAGAATACGTAAAGCACGGCTAAATGTTTGGCAGACTTAACTGAATGTATAATTAAATTGATCAAACCTCATTAATTTAAGTTAACCCGGGAATGGTGGCGCTACGGTCTTTTCGACCGGCGAACAAAGATAACTGAGCGGCGTTTTTGTTGATAAACAAAGAGGTGCAATAAATGCGCGACCACTCCCAGGTTATTTACACTTTCCTAAAGTCAACCAAACATTTTTTAAATTGATTATTAGGGATTGAATTTCTTGATTTTACCGATGTTGTTTCATTGTAAGATTGCGACGAACGGTTATGCGATTGTTATAGTGTTACGTTTTAATTTAAAATAAGTCAAAATACTAATGGAAGAAATCGAAGAAAAGAACAATGCATTTTGATTTGTTACGTTCAAGTTTGTTGTACGTATGTGTACACCAATTAAGTAATAAGACCGCATCGAGCTCGGTGCTTGTCATAGTTCCCAGCCGATCCATTCAACTCCCCGTATTTATTCTAGATCAGTTATGTATATTAGCGTGTAAATAAATGTATAGTCATGATAAAAGCTGTTCCTTTCATTAAACCTTTTCCAAACTAAATGTTTCTGTGTAAATGAACGCTTATACTGGTAAACAAAAATCAATGTAATATAATCTAACAACATATATTGTAATTAGAATTCATAATATTGTGTTCTGAAAGTTAAATATATACATAAATTTTCTTGCAAAATTATTCGATAACATATACCATGATTTTGCAGACATAGAAAATTTTATCGCTTTAACGATACACCATAACAAGTATTTTTGGTTTTGTTAAAAAAAATGAATAACTTTAATATAATCAATAATTTGATATTGATTCATTATTGATTCGCCAGTCACGTTTTCGTGATTATTATTTCGTCGTCAAAACAACGATTCATCAAAACATGAAAACTAAATACTGACGATGCCATAAACGCGTCACAGTGAGAAGCGCAAATAATCATCGAATACAGTAAAAATTGATTTACGATTTCCTCGGAGTTAGAGCCTGGCAATTCAAATTAGCCGGCGCGTTGACGAGTCGCTTGACGAGGACCCGAACAAGTAGCGCCGACGAGGGAAAAACGGGGAAACGAAGCATACGGCGCTTTTCTCACAAGCATTTTGATCGGGCCATTTGGGTGGGCCCGGCGGATACTGGATATGTTTACACAGACGAGAAGAGCCGGCTAGTGGACTCGACGCATCGGAAGATCGCGAGCCGAAGTTACGTTACCCTCGGCTGTGGGACTTTTTTTAAGGTCGCGTGAAAAAAGGAGAAAGGAAGAAAAAAATTATGGTTAAGTACGGCCGTAAAGATATGAGCGAAAGAACAAATAGGCCGAGTACTGGTGATGCGTAAACACATTCTTCGTTTAAACCATTTTGCTCGGATGTCGGGTGAAACTTCTTTTTTTTTTTTTTTTACAAATTATGAATGTTTTGATTTTAATTAATAATTGAGTCAATAAATACGAGATGTTGGATTATAAGAAGGTATTTTGGAAAACTTGTTGAATTTTCTTTTTATTTTATAATGTATTGATTAGAAACGGTTGCTTTGAGTGAAGAAAAAGTATGTTAATTAAAAGCAAAATTTATCTTAATTATTGCCAAAAATAGATTTTTTTAAAACCGAATAAAGTTCCTTGGTCCAAGATACTACGTGCTTGAAGCAAGAAAAAAAATAGATAAGTTAAAATAAGGTTTCCAACGAAGGAAATCGTTGAACGTGCAAAATTTGAACGAAATGTAAGATTTCTGTAATAATGGCTAAGTGCATTACTTATTTTTTATTAAAAAACAATCTGAATAAAAGACTGTTAATTGATTTGTGTTGTTTTTTTTTTTTTTTGTTTAAAATTTCACATTCAATTTGCCGACCTCATCACTTCGAATCGCAATTTAAATATCGCAGACAATCGACAACAGTTCGAAGTCGGCACGGACCAATCGGCATCGACGCATCAAAATTGAAGCACCATGATTTTTTTCAAGGCGGAATGAGGAGACATTTTACGGCCGCTTCTGCAGTCCATTACTGCTTTGTTTATAACAATTCGTAAACAGTCTGTAGCCATAATGCTCGTATCTTGCGAGCCAGATACCACGTTGCTTCGCAGTTACGGCACTCATGTATTCGAACTTGCTTTAATAGCTTGCGGTTTTCTTGTATTTCACATTCTTCGCGATCAATCCTTCCATCTGTTTCAATTTTTCAGTGCTTCAGTTCCTTTTTTTCGTGATCCAGCGATTGAAAATAAATTAAACTGAAGCGTGTAATTTTGGATGACAAAAAGATTTGGTTGAATTTGCTAGATTGTTTTATTAGAGTGTAAGTTTACTAACTAAACAATAACTAATCTTGATTATTTTAGTAATTGTGCTAATGAAAATCGATACTGCAATGACAGGGACGGAATTAATGACATTAGTAGGGTCCTAATTAGGTTATTTTTATTGGCTGGCCAGGGCCTGGTCAGGGCCAGATTAATTAGTTTGCATAATGAAGGCTCAGTGAAGTGCTGCGTTATATTTCTTAGTAGAAGTTGATTAAATCCACATACGAGGCCTATGTTTATCCTCGTTATTGCCTTGTGAATCACTGGTATCAATCTCGAACGTATGGTATCAATATGGCCCTGACTAGGCTACTTGTCTTCTTCACGATCACATACGAGCCCAATCAGAAAAATCACCTAATCAAGGCCATATCGATGCCGTGCGTCAAATCTTGTATAAGGATCTGATCAGGTAGTATAATTGTTACTAAAAATTCTGCCTATATATGTTTATAAATGTTCCAAAAAATGTATTTGCGTGTGTCTAAGTTACTCCATTTATTCGGCCCAATCGAAATTTCGTTTACCCGGTGAAATTTATCTTCCGCTGCAGTTTCCAGGAACTTTCGAAGAATCTTAAAACAAAATCGAAACGCTGTCAGCGACTTCGCGAGGATCGCCAGTGTTCGGGGCCCCGACCAATAAAACAGCACCCCCTTTACATTGTGCGCGCTTTAATGGATTTATAATGGGCGATGTAAATGTTTAAAGTGTTTGCGTTTTCCAGATGTGCATTTAACCAGGACCACCTAGTTGGGATAGTTTTAATAAAGCGATGTTTCCAGTTCATATTCCGCCGGCGTTTGTGTGCGTGCGCATGCGTGTGCGTGTGCACCGGGCAGTGTTATTTCAAAGGGAACTCTTGTCACGTCCGTCGCGGCTCGTGTTACGCGGCTTTTAGTGTCACCGGCGCTCGCGTAGTTATTGCGCCGATTAAATGAACGTCATCGTAGCCTGACAGTAGCAATAACAGACAAATCAACGTTGTCGCGCACTTGTCTTAACAAATATTTTATAAATATCGTCCAAGTTTGAGAACGGGCAAGTCGGCGATCGTCGGCCTCGGGGGTCAGGTTGAAGTATCCGTGACACCGTGTGAAAGAGATAACGCGCGGTGGAGCCTGTTTTTGGACCACCGGGGTCTTCCTGTTTTATGATAATGTAAAAGCATGTAGCGAGCACCGGAAAACCGGCAACAAAAAGCGGCGAGATGTTTTTTAGGGATGTAGCGTGGGCTTTGCTTGATAAAGGGTTTACTTCAAAAGGGGCTTTTAATTGAGTTTTTTTCTTTATTTAATATTGGTGGATTACTTTGATGTCGTGTTAAAAGTTGCTTCAAGTTATGAAAACGACATTGTTGAAAATTGTAAACAGGTGTAATGAAAAATTTTGATATGAAATACATATATAAAACGCAAATTTGTTTGAAGCAAGTATATATACCTCAGTTTTGATTTTAAAATATATTTTAAATTTGTTTAAATTGTTTTGTATTCCGAAGCTTTAAATTGTGTGGAATTAGTGGGATGGACGATATTTCAAATCTCCTTTTTTAATGTTACGTGTAATAAAAAATTACCAAAAAAATTAACCATCTCTAGTCAAAAGTTACATAATAATAATAATATGTTAACATTAAATTAGTAATATAAAATAAGTACATGAGTATTAAAATGTGTCTTCTTTTCATAACTGGCAATTCGTCGTATTCTCGAAACATACTATAAAAACTGCGTCGAAACTGCAAACCTTTCTTCAAAGTTCCAGCAATTTCAACGCAGTTTTCGGCGAATTTCTGTAAGGTTTACTAAACAAGCGTCAGCAGCTCGCTGGAAAATTGGTGGCAGTCATCGGGCCGGTCACGTGACCGTGCAGTTGGAAACGCGAAACGAGTCAACGGGTTTTGACGATACACCGACAACGCGCTCCTCCGGCGAAAGAAGAAAGGAACGATTTGCCGCTCAATCAGCCGACAGAAGCTAATTTTCATTAGCCGTTAATAGCGAACGTCAGAGGACCGGGGCACCCCCCCTCCCCTCCTTCCGACCCTCCACCACCCCCGAGTTCGAACGTCACCCCAGCCACCGTCGCCGACTCTTCTCCACTCCTTCGCGCGCCTTTTCATGCAGTGTCGAGCAAGGGGGTGAGGGGCGGGGGATCCGGTAGCGGGGGAAACCCGGTGATAATGCTCTTGCGAAAAGTTCTCGCTTGTGAGCTTGCAAAGATTGCCAAATGATTGCACTTTGCGCGCGCCAACTGCGAGGGCACAGTGGCTGCGATTTCGCTAACTGGCTGCGAACGATTTTACGGCTGCCGGGAAATTTTGTATTAGACTCGTTAGATTTCGGGAAACGTGTTTTGCTTGGAGCGTATCTCCTTTTCTTTCTGTGCAATTTTGTTCATTTTAGAATATTAAAGTTCCGTGTATCTGTTTAGATCATGAAGATCGTAAAGATCAAGATCAAATATAAGATCACTATAAGAAATTACTATAAGAAATTACTTGTCTTGAGACTTTTTGGCGTATAAGACATAAAAGGGTCCCAAATCGTAGTTAATTGAGACACTACTGCACCAAGGAAATCATACTATAAAGAACAGTATACATCCAACAGAATAATTTTGTATTTTGTTACTATAATCTCGCCAAGAACTTTTTGCATGTAGTAAGAAATTTGCATTTAATATAATTTAGCAAATTCGACTTACCTGAGTTGTAGATGGCGCTTATAAACGACCCACCTGAGTTACAGATGGCGCTTGTAGGTGACCCACCTGAGTTGTAGATGGCGCTTTCCACAATGTCGACCGCGTTAACCTTGAAACATAAAAAATTGCAATATAAATTTTCAAATTACTATTTGTCTTTTATATAAAATCAATGCTGCATGTATAGTACAATATGGTTTTGGTATAGTATCTTAAGTATAAAAAATGTCACAAAACAAGACGCTTGAAATGTAATCATGGTTTCTGACCCGAAAATCAAAGCGATTTACACGTTTCGGATTCGAGATCGAATTTGGTTGTACACCTCACGTCTCCGTGACTGGCACTTTTAATGTTTTCGTCCGTGACGGAGCGATGAGTGCCCTATAACCTCTTGATAGTTCGCGTCACATCGCTTGGTTCCCTTGGCAACCATCCCAATTGAATCGTATGTCACAAGCAGTCGAACGTTACCTACGGAAAGGTGGAAAAAGAGGAAAGAAGAAGTGAAACGGAAAAAGAGGTCGGGAAGAGCCTCGCGTGGTGCGTTCGTGTAAGTCTAAGAAAATCTTAAACTTTGAACCGGTAATTCAGAGTATTGGGACGTGACAGTGCGAAAAATGAATCTAAAAGAGGGGGAAAAATTGCCGGTAAAAAGGAGGATTTGCCGGGAAGTGTAATTCCGATTCATTGCTGGCTTCTTAGATGAATTTCATATTTTGTTGTATATTAATTTTGTCCAGATTTCACATTACTATGCTAGAAAAGTGATAACATTTGCAAACAAGAGTTATTTCCATCAATGCAATTGATAAATTTGAAACAATTTGTAATTTAAAAAAGAAAGGGATTTTTAAAAGTAAAAAATTGTTAACTTTGAAATCAAACATTAAATATTAATTTATTACAGACTACTCAAATGAAAAAAAGTGCAAGTAAAACGAGATATTTCTTTTCGGATCGAGTTAGCCTCGACAGTCAAGTATCACTTTAAATTCGCACGTACAAAAACGAAGTAAAAACTGCGCACTTTGCGTTTATTTAAAGTATTCATCTAACCGAACCTCTTGGAAATTGAAGAAGGATAGATACACTTTTTGTCTCTCTTTATGAACTGCTTTAATAGAATAGTGCATTAAGACTTTCAATCTTTGTTATTCAATATTCTTTAAATAGAATACAATCTAATAAATAAACAAGATGATTTAGAACTTATTAACGAATTATATATTGAATACAAAGTTGAGTAAAAAGTTCATTAGTTTCAAAATTAATATTTATTATATCACCGCATTCTTACTGCTAAATTAAAACTGAAAAAACATTAATAAATCTTTGTTTAAATTTTGCGGGCTAATTTTTCTATTAAATTTTGAATTATCCTTAATACGTTTCAAAGTTAACCCTTCGAGTTGACGAAGAAACGCGTTAACATCAACGGATCATTCCTCCGTAATAAATTTAACCGAAAAATTATGAGGCAAGTTTTCTTTGAGTGCGGCAGATAAAACAATTCATCGCGTAAAAAGTTCCTTTTCTTCCGACACCTTTCGCTCGAGTCATCAACGAATTACGTCGCGGAACTCGATCGATGGGAAAGAATTTTCTGAACTGTATTTTGACGTCCCGCATGAAACGCTGTTGATTGGCCGGTCGTTTGCCAATTTTCCACGGCGCCGTTCTACCGCGAAAAATCGCTAAATTGCTTCTTTGAAACGGTGGAAAAGCGAGAGAACGCGCTTCTTTCTTTATGCCTTCTTTTTCGATAAGCAGCTCCTATAAAGCTACGAGATGTCTCGTTGATTTCAAGTAACCACGTATTGATCTCGGTTAACTTCACAAAGTAACTGATCACGTTTTGCTTTTATTACGTCGAAACTTATTTCGAGTTAAAAGTGAAATACTTCTACTCAAATGCATCTAAAAATCGTGTTGGCCGTTTCTTAAAATAATTAATGGAAACGACAATATATTTTCAATAAGAAATCGAACTTCATCAATTAAAAACAATTAATTAACGAAATTAATCAATTGTTAACACGAAGAAAACAAAAATGAAAATAATGACAATTGGTCGTGATCTGTTAGTATTTTCTTAAACAATCTTTGGGTAAAAGATGTACGTACATAAAATAGGAGTTCGAACTCGGATCACCTTTGCTAAAATCATTGCAGTTTTCTTAATGCATTTTTATTGCAGTTGAAAAATATCAATTTCAGGTTTTTCGCAATTACGTCGCCTCATTTTCATTACTTCGTCTAGTGACTAGTTGCATTTGAGCAATTGATAAAAATTTTTTCTAAACAAACTTGTTTATTACGTATGTAGAAAATTGGATGTTGATACTAAAAGATTGGTTGCGAATGACAAAGTCATAAACATCATTGATCCGGATTGGCAATCGTGTTCATGGGCGTCTATTTCGTGAATCGGAACCACGGAGCGGCTATAAATAGGCGACGAATTGATAAGTGGTAGCCGCGGGGCGCGAAACGCTGTTTTAGCGGCCATGTTGGAAAAATAAACGGCCGGACGAAAACGGACGGGCCGGCCGAAATGTAGTGGCCGGACGGGGGAAGATTGCGGCGGAGTGACAGCCGCCCGTGGCGATTGTTTTTCAATTTACGTTAACGTTACGCGCGAGTCTTTCGATATGCTCGTTCAACGACCGAGTTATATCGAGCGTTAAGATGTTGAACCGACACTATTCCATTTTATACGATTTTATGGACTACCCACTGGCGCTGTTACAAATGCGAATAGCGGCCAATGAGAGCTCGTTTATTTCAAAGTCATTCTCACATTCGGTCTGTTCGCGCGACCGACCGATTCACCGCAAATTATTGCCTCCCTGCGCGAGATTCGATAAGTATGTCAGATATAAGATGCTTCAATTTGCGCAGGTGCAACATAGATGAGAAAACCATGATGTCTTGTTAACCCAACAGAACAGTAACTTATAACCTACCGCTACAAATAATTTGACGCGGCAGGTTCGGCCCACTTGAGTTGTAGACGGCGCTAATCCGATCGCGTTAATCTAGAAGTATATTATAAATTACAATATACATTTTCAAATTACTATTTTTATTCTATCTGTTACAGTAAATATATAAATGCAATTTGTAAGGTACAATATAATTTTTTTGGTGGACAATCAGAAAAATGTTCCTTTGATTTGATAGTGGCCATTTTGTTGTAAAAGGATTTTTGAAAATTTGCGATGAAATGAAGGACGTTTTGTTGACGTACATTTTCATGACATTTGTCTCACGGGTTTAAATACCTTGCATTTTTTCATACCTTGCATTTATATATAATTATTAATTAAAACAAAAAAAATAAATCTTGGAATGTTCAAAAGAAAATTAAAATAAAAAGAAAAAAATATCACGTTAAAGAAACAAAATCAATGATAAGCTCTACGACTCTACTGTATCGACGATCGATGGCGGATATCAAAATCTAAATTATAAATCATGAATTCGGGTTTATTGAAATAATAATATTTCAATTTGGAAAATAAGTTCAAAAAACAATTATCATAAAATCAAAACTAATTTTGAAATTTAATCATCATTATCGACAGCCGATGTTACCGACAGTCGCTTTGCAGTCGAACCTTTCACATTCCAACCGTTGACATAACACGCTTTTACAAAATCAATAACAGATGTCGCTGCGTTTACCCTTTTTACATTCAACATCTCCTACGACTAGAACGAATCGCAATGGTCCGTAAATCGTTCTTTTTCTCTCTGTAACTACTTTTATTATTTTCAGCCGGACGAGTGTGAATAATCGAATAATTATCTCTCCGCTTGGTAATTAGGCCACCACCGAAGAACTTTTTCCTGGAGCAATTCTTCAGGACACTAAGTCCGCCCGAGAATGATGCTCCATGTAATAATTCATTTATATTCCGGCTACTCATGACCGACGGTTAGGTTGGAATCAACCTCGGACGGCGATAGAAAAATGTGTCAAAGGGGTTTCGATTATTCATTTCGGCATTTTCAAACGAAGCTTTTTTTACACCGTATAAAATATTAATTGGTGAATTGTTCTTTCACGCAAAAAAAATAGTTGCTCGAATAACACTTTTAAGTGCTGAATAACTTCTAGTCTCATTATCATTCTGCCAATTTTTAGTATTTCAAAGGACCATAAAGGAAGTTAAAAAAGAAGTTTTAAGGGTACTGCATTGTTGTACATGTGTATATTGTAATAAAAAAGAAAGTAAAACGAAATAAAAAAATTCAAACGAATATGGACCACCGAACAAATGTCGAAAATACAGTAATCAGAGCGAACATTTATCATCAAAGAACAGTGCGAGCGACCAATCGTATTAATCTTTCGAAACATTGGGGACATACAGTGACAAATACCGACTTAATAACGGCAAAGGTGGCGTACGCAATTTAACTCGTCACCTGTTTCGGGACCCCGTTGATTGCATCGACGAAACGACGCTTACTTCAGCAAAATGAATCTGTAATCAACGGTTCGAGTTTTTCACCCTGCATATTACATTGCGCCAATTAAAAACGGCCAATCGCCTAGCCTAATTGAACGATGACCTTGCCGTTTCAGTCGAACCGCGATCCTTATCGCGGGAATTTTCGCGCCTCCGGCCTCGATGGACGAATCTCTCGCGTGAGTCGCTAATTTTTCTAATGAGCTAAATGCCTCGCGACTTTGTCGTCTCAGCGAAGCGCGCTAAGTGAACGCGCACGGATTCCCGCATTGTTTCACAAACAAAAGACACGGCGCTTTTGCCAGTCACGGCGGCAGAATTCGCCAATAACAGACCTCGTTTCGCTCGGCCTGAAACAATACCTCGGCGATGCGGTGAATTTTGATTGACTTTCAAAACCTCGAGCTGGTTGCGTTTGAAAACGTTCTTCGATTGAAATGTTACTAGATTATATTCTAGGCGACATTTTGAGTTTGATAAATTTTTTGATGATTTTTTAATCACCGTATTCATGACATGTAAAATATATATTGGATGTGTTTGAAATTTACATCAATCTCGAAATTTTTTTTTTGAATTTTACACTCAACGAAACCTAGTTATAGTCCATAAAAAAATTCACTTAGTTGCAACGCTAGGTATATAATCTTACGCGAAATTGAAATAGGTTAGCTTTTTCGTCTACTTTTTTATATCATTAGGTGCAGAAGCCGGAGAAACGCACCTGCCAAATGTATATCAGAATTATGAGCTTCATAACCGTCCATTGACGCGATCAAACTAGCGGTCAGCTGTGCTTCTGGGATAAAAATTGTTACGGAATTACTGGTTATTGAAATTCGTACCCAAATTAACCGGGGATAATGCAAGGCTCGTCTTTTGAGAATCCTCTTAAAATGGCAATTCAAGACCATTGGATAATAGTTGCTTGGACAATCTGGTCTACTTACGTTTGCCTAATCAATACTAATGCTCTCGATACTTAAAAAGGTATTTTGAGTTTTACTAGTGGCAGTCTGGATAAACCCAGTAGATGGTGAACATAAGTGCCAGTAAAAAAATTTTGCACAAGTGTCCGACTGTCCCTGTTGCACTTTTGGAAATAATGATAATGATAATTAACAATACTTTTTACCTGCACTTGGGTGATGCGAGTTACATCGTTGATCATCAAAGGTTTTCGACGACGACACCTTCGTTGGTCAAGAAGTTTTTAACTCGAACTAGATGCTGCTCCTACAAACTGAATAAAGAAGCACTTTAGACCCTTTTCAGTGATTAATGACTAGTAGATGATGGTCACTCAATTCATCTAATAAGTTCCTGGTCGATACGAAATGCCCGACCTGTCCAACTTTCTAACGATCTTGGGATATTTAGGAGGCTCTTTCGAGCTTCTAGCTGGTGGTCACCGTGTCTAATTACCTATTCTGATGAATTAAGAAAGTCCAACACTTGTTATATTTACCAGAACAGAAGGAAAATTAGCTGCGGACAAATTTTCGTTCCCACTGAGTCGGTCGTGTTTGTTCGAGCAGAAAAGTAAGGTTTTTTTACCTCTACCTGCAGACATTTTTTATCTGCCAACGGGAAAACTAATTCAAATTTGTTTAGATCTTGAATGAATGAATAAACAAAGCGAGACGGAAATGATGAAACGAAAACGAATAGGTGTGAGATAATGAATGAACAGTAGATTAAATGAAGACATTAAGAATTGAATGAAAGATAGAAATCTGATGCCGAATTCAACGTGGTCCATTCAAAACTTCGATCTCGTCAGATCCTATTAGATTGTATTAATTTTATTACTCATCTTGGAAGCGTACCCTATTAACATAAAATATTAACTGATCTTAATTTAAGGTAACCTAAATATTCAAATGTTTTTCAATTATTTTAATTTTGAATTTGATATTAATTTACATTACAAACCGTAAACCGCAATAGATGATCATCGAAATCATATTTGACGTTCAACAAAGTGGGTCTGCCTTTTCCAATGGATTTCAATCCGTCATTCAAATGATCCCTCGAACCGTCGCAAAAACTTTATCAATTAGAGGCCCAGAGTCGCCGCGGTTAATCGAAATTTTCGAAACTGTCAGCTCGGCTAATCGGGTCCCGGTTCCCGTCATTAAACCGTTTAGGGAGTTTGTCGATTGGCCACACCGAGCCGGTTCGCTTCGCCCGGATTCGGCACGAAAACTAGGGAAGCGAAATTCCCTAGTCACGGCAAAAAGTACTCACGTAATCGGCCAAAGTGCAGAATCAGAGCTCCTCTGCCGGGATAATAGAATTTGCCGGTGGATCAGGACAGGAACCGGACGAGCTTCCCTCTTCTTTTATTAGCCCAATTTGTTTCCCTCTTTCCTTCTTCGTTTTCCTCTTTTTTTGCCCCATCCTTTGGTTGGTCCTTTTTTCGCATTTTTTCCCCAGATTTTTTACACGGCAAACGCCGCGCTGCGATTCAGCCGAATCACGGCGGTTCCTTTGCCGCGCGTCTTTTTCTCCCTTTTCGACGTGTTTTTTTTTGCCTTCTTTTCTCGTTCTTCCCTTTGGTCACCGGCATCAATTTTTAGAAGGCCCTGAATCACTAATTGATTAATCATGATCATGGTGTACGACTCGGGGCCGTTACGCGCCCGCTTTACGTCGGCGCATTTCGCTCGCGGCTTCTTTCGACACAAAAGACGGGCCAACCCTTTTATTTGTTGGTATTTATTATTTAATTGTAAAAAGATGATTGTCGGCGTGGCGGATCTTGTATAAAGGGGATGTATTTGCTTGCGAAGAATGAAAACGTTTGAATAACAGACGGAGAAAACAAACCGTTGAGAAAACTTTTCGGATTATGTTCCTTACGATATTCTTTCCTCAGTGCCTGAATTCTTTTTCCTTATTTGTTGTTTCATTTATTTTTAAAATTAAGTCAATCAAATCAAAAGAAAGTTTTAGTTGCAGAATTTGATTTAAAATTTCGAAAACCTAATTATTACAGACATATTCGGAATAAATAAAAACATTAAGTTAACAAATGTAGCGAAATATTTATTCACGTTATAAATTAATTTTTTTTCAACAAATATTTCAGTTTATATCATCTTATAATAGCAATTCTATTTCGCTTCCTATGTCTTTTAGAAATATATACTTAAATTATTTTTTCTTATCAAAATTTATATAAATTAATCACTACCACAACAAAAAATAAAATTTCTATTAACGATCTAATTCTTCTAATGATTATGAATAAATAAAACAAAAAATAAAATTATAATGATTTCGTCCTTATACCTAGTGGCCATGACCATATCTGTTACGTCTTCTTGGACAAATAATTAATGTCGGATTAAAAAACAGTGTTGGTTGGTAAACGCAGTATTCTGAATTCTTAAGTGTTAAGTATCCGTATCTTTCATCGAGTAATCTCAGATCTCCAGATTCACTCAATCGGTATCTCATGTTTCTATGTAAAAACCGTTTTTCATAACCGTTTTGACAAATGTTACTTACTCCATCCACTTTTTCTGTAAAAAAAAAAAAAAAAAAAAAAAAATTTTTATAAAAGATATAAAAACGATCTTATAAAAACATATACACCTACAGCAGTTATAAGATGTGAACACATAGAAGGGAACAGGATTAAGATGAAAAAGACAAGGTATGTAGAGACAGTAGGTGGTGTGAGAGTAAGTAGAGCGCGTGGTCGCGAGTGTGTGTGTATAGCTATCTATAGGTGATAGTGAGTGGT
>JABFOV010001727.1:0-23387 GCA_022817685.1 Aradophagus sp. ZL-2020
TTACCAAGGTAACAAAAAGTTTATTACAATGTAACTCGCTGGATGCATTTTTTTTATCGACCACAAATCAATACCCGATATTCGTGTATGACTTGAAAACCATTCGACGAAATTACAATTGATCGGAACACGTGCGATAATATTAGAAATAGTGTCTAGTAAATTACACTTTATTATTTCCTCGAATGTAACATGACGTGTGACAAATAAATAAGTTGATAATTTCAATGACTTGACGTTTTATCGAACCGTCAATTTACATCCCAATTATTTTACTTGTATCATTTAAAATATATTAAAGCAAACTGCCGGGTGCTTTCAAAATTGAGATTTCATTCGTTACGGTTGAGGTTTATCTCGGAGTCTCGTTTCAAAGACGCAAGTGTTTCGCGAATGTGGCGCTGAAATGACATAAGTTTTTAATAAAAGCCCGGGAATCGACGTCACGAATTCTTTATTGATTTTTGTCGCTTTCATTCTCAGCGCAACACCTGTGGACTCCTTTAATTGTTTTCCTCAAATTGCCGTCAATGACACCGCGTTGAATAATCCCTCGCGTCACGATATCGATAGCTTGTAAAAATAACGGCCGGTGAAGCGGCAAATAAAGAGGCGATTTGAGAAAACACGCTGGAATTGACGCGAACTCGGGAAATAATTGCAATTGCCACTTGTCGGCAATGTGATTCATGATCTACAAAGTCAATCCATCAGTCATTATTTTTAGATGCACTTCATTTCTCGCGACCAATTTCGTAACGACGGAAATTTTTTGCACGTTCGGCAGGAACGTTCAATTTAAAAATTCGGGTAATTAATATTAGAAATATATAAAAGTATTGTATAATGTAAAAAATAAGAATCAAAAGAACGTAGTATATCTTTTACATAAGAAAACTTTAAAAAAATAGAATGCACGTTGTAATAAACTCAACTGATATTGTAATTACTGCAGTACTGTTTGTCTCGTTTAGTAGGAAACGTTGCTTTTTACAGGCTAGTATGAATAGTTCTTAAAAATTATACCAGGAAAACCAATTTTTCGTCAAACTATATAATTAACATAAAAAAGCAACAATTGTAATTACGTTTATTAGTGTACGCATTATAACGTTTTGTGGATAATTTCATAGCGTAAAGTTTATCAAAATAAAATTGCATATACTACAGTAAAATACATTTTAAGATTAACAAAAAAATAATAATTTAAAATCAATTTTAAATTTAACTTCAATTTTACTCTTTTTTACAGTGCGACATTTTGGGTGTAAATTCAACATAATCTTTGTTGGTTCTTGGTTTTCGAAGTTGAACAAACTCTCTTCCAAAATTGAACAACCAAATATTACATGCAATTAATTAAACTATTGGTAAATTGAGAAAAAATGGACGTCATATCCATCATAGAAAACTAGTCTCCGACGAAACCCAACGCGTGCACAAAATTTGTGGTACCATAATAACCCTTCGCGGGTCGTTCAGTTCCTTTTTGCTTTGGGTTAACGTACGCGAAGTTCGTGACGCAAGCGATGCGCTCCATCTCGCACACTTAGACCTTACTTTCTTGTTTCATGAACAAAAAAAAAAAAAAAAGGAATCGCGAAGAAGACGGGGGAAAAAATAAAATTGTACGAAGAAAAAAATCGACAAAGTTGCGGCAAAAGAACGGCATCGGTCGGCAACTTCGGCAATCAAAAGCGTCCAAATCGAGAGCGCCGTTTCTCCGAGAAGCCTGCGACGTTGCATTCTTTCTATTTGGAGTACGAATAAAAATAAAGTACCAACTGCCGTCTAGATCACGCTATTCCGAGACCGATCTCAGCTCGGGCTCTTCTTCGATGCTAAATCGTACCAAGTTTTAGTCTACATTTCACTTTCCGATTACTTTGAATGAATTTTCTCCTTCGATTCGAGCTGACCACTAAAAAATGGTACGTTTACAACGAGAGTCAAGCAATTTTAGAATGATGACTTGAGAATGTAAAGTTGCATTTTCAACAATATTTCCTTTGATTTTTAGATTCAATTATTGCAACCAATATTTAATTTACCTTTAATGAAAAAGACATTCGGAAAAAATAAAGATTAAATCTAAATTTAGGTACAAATTTTCATTAATATGCATAAAAAGTGTCATGGCTGATCACGTTCGCGTATAAAAAAATTTCCCTCACGTTTTGATCAATTTGATACTGAGAAGGAAAATAATTTTTAACTAGAAGGATAAATATAGTGGTTGCGTTAAAAATTGTTGATTCAGAAATTCCGGTAAGACGAAAATCTGGGAAAAACAGCTTTTTTATTATTATTGTTTAATTAAATGTAAATTCTAAACAGTCTTGTTTTTCCTTTGTTGATAACGTAACCGCCAATTAATAAAACAAAATGTTTTTTTCTTTAACGATCAGTTGAAATATCGTTTAGGACATGAATAAATTTTGTATTATTAAATAACATTCACATGCTTGAAACGATACATAAGACATCTATTTGAATCTTTAAGTCGTAAATTTTTACCCCTCAATTCCTAAATGTTACACTTTCACTCTGCTTCTAACACCATATTATTTACACCGCATAATTTTCACCGCTGAAGAGAGGTTTTTATTGAACTCCACAATGTGTAAATATGTCACACCGGTAACCCAAAATTTTGCTTTTTTAAGAGCGTAATTATAGTTTATTTTTGTTTTGCAAGTCTTATTAAACGATTTTGTTAAATGTAAAATATTCACATCAACTTATATATCTTCAATCATCAAAAATGGGCAAACTCAACTGTTTCTGACGATATATAAAATATATTAAAAAGTAAAATGACAAAAAAATGTTTAATGACAAATAATTACTGCATTTTGATTTTTTGATTTTGAATTTGGATTTTTTATTCTACTGTAACACTAAAATTAAGAAAAAAAACATCGTTTAAATTGTTTACAGTGTAATCATAAAACTTCGCTCAATGAAAAGTCAATTTTCATATAAAAAATGTTACAAATAATGGAGTCACTAAAAGTCGATGGCATCGATCGGTTCGTATGAACATCGTCACGACAATAAAAATTATTTGCCATAAGGCAAATAATATTTACGTATTCCGTATTTATAGTAACGTATTTTATGTCTAAAAATAAAAATATGTTTTTGTCACGGACGTGCCATAAAAATCATATTCTAACATATATATAAATATATATTTAACCAATTTTTGAATCCCAAAATGTCTCCTAAATTTTTTGTAATAATAACATTATCAGGGATTAGAACTCTAACAGAAAGTGAAAGTTTCGGCATATACATTGATAATTTCTTTCGAGAAATTACAATTTTTAAGTTTTTTAAATTTACCAAATTCAATTTTCCAAGTTCAATATTCAAATAACGTCTTATCGATCATTAATTCTTGTAACGGAGTAAGGTACACTCCGTTATTAATGTATACCTGTTTCTAAACATAGTTGTACAAATCGATTTGTAACTAAAAATACATTTTAATTTCTTTAAAAGCTCATTCACAATTAATAAATTGAAGGATATTCTGTATCAACGCATTATTTTCGGTATATTTATATACGAGCCTTCAAAGATTTTACCAGTATCATCAATCAAAATGTGTACCACATCGCCGTGCATTGACGTAAACACAAAACAATGATTCATTTAATTAAACTTATTTAACTTCAGTCTGGTAAAATACACGCATAAATTATATATATATATGTTTGAATATCAGTAACACTTATTACCACAAATAATTCTATCATGAATACAATTTTCATCACAATTATTAGGATTCTTTAAATGATAAACATCATTCTTGTCTAAGTAGAAATAAGATACCGGATGAAGAATGCTATTAGAAACAATGTAAGATTATATTTAAAAATTCATAAAAAAGCATAATATTATTTGACCTAGAATGTTTAATTATAATAATTTAAAATTTGTTTAATAAAAGATTCGAAGAAAGGTAAATTGTCTTTGATTCGTCATTAATTTTTCAGTAAGACTTTTTGTTTATAATTATAACACAATAAAGGAAAAGAAACCCTGAAACAAACTTTTTACTTTACACAACCTCGCTTTCTACTAAAAATATCTCGAATCACTCAAAATCAAACAACGTACTTCAATTAACAATATGATGTTCAATAATCTATTATATCAAACAAACAAAGCCGTTGTGGACATACTCTAAATAAATGTTAATCAAGAGAAAGATGACTGCCTCACATGACAAATTTAGCAAAATGTGATATTAAATAAATTGACTCGTGGACGAAATTACAGTTATGATCAAATTTTAAGCATCGGGGCAACCGAAATGTCATTAAGTTTATAAAAACTGCGCAGTTAAGAAACGATTTAAAAACATTAGAAAAGGAAAATATAATAAACACTTAATTTTAATAAGTTTAATTGATGTTATCAAGTCTCATTGAAAGACATAAATTACTAAACTATCTATTCTAAAAAATCTAGAAAAATTAATGTCAACACGGAGAAAAATCTTATGTAACTGCAGCAACTTACATCAAATTAATCTTATTTACAAAAATCGAACATTTAATTGAGCAACCATAACTTGAGTTATGTTAATGTAACATAAAAATTTTAAATACAATATTTATAATTTATTGTCTCAATATTTAACGCCGAGCGACAAAGACATATACAAATATCATTTCTCATATTCGTATTCTCTTAAAAATAACTACTATCAAAATCAAACCCTAAAACCCCGGTATAAACAACATATTCAACCATTAACAAGTTCTTTAAACGTCAGCCAATTGGAATCTACCTTTCATTTTCAACATCATATTGCAGACACAGTATCTATATAACCTTCACTCCAATTGTTCGAGTAACTAATGTCCTATAGGTAGCTAAAACTCTGAATTTTCCAAGATAATAATTTTGTCACGTTTTGGTTCCTTATCTCTTTCTTGCCGAATTCGTTTTCTATACCTGCCTAATCCTTTTTCCGAAATTTCCCGAAAATGACTCATACCTACGACGAAGAAAATTTCGGTTCTTATTTTTAACCCAAACGTGAAAATTTCATCTTTCGCCCAATCCTTTCCTTTGTGATTTTTCCAGAACGACTCATACTTTTCTGAACGAAAATTTCCAGAAAAACCCTAACAAGAAACTATTAACAAACAACAGAAAACAACAAACAAACAAATAAACGAACAAACAAAAAATGATCAACAAAAGTGTTATTAAACGTGCAAGACTCACGAGCCGATCGCGTGCGCTCGGATCGGCTCGTGATTCATTGAAACTGCGATCGGCCGGGGGAGCAATTAGAGCCGCTTAGAAACAGCCTTAGCGGGCGAGTCGGGCGAGGGAGCGGGCGCTCGGAAGATTTGAAATCGCGCTTCGCGGCGATTGGGCCGCACCGGCCAATGAGCGGCCGGCTCGGGCGTGACGTCAGGCCGGGGTATATAAGCCGGCGCGTCGTCGACCGTCGGCTCAGACCCAGGCTGGCTTTGAGATGCTCGCGACGAGGTAGTTGCTCTTCTCAGTGAAGTTCCGACAGTGCTCTTCACTGAGGAGTGAAAAACCGACCGAATCCGAACAGCCCGCGCTTCGCCAAAACAATCGGCCGGTTGTTTGCCCCCCCGGGACAGCAAAACTAGTCAGACGAGCGGCGTCGGTGGTGTCCCGAGCGTACACGGTTTGTGTTTCCGTGCAAAGTGCGCAGCCCGACGTGCTCGTTAACATTTGCAATCCATTTTCCTCGACGAATCAATCGCGGCGAACTGTCAGTGGTCGGAGTGGCCTTTCAGAGTTGTAACTCGACGGAGTTTCGGTTTTTTCGTCACCCCGCTCGCTTTTCCCGCGCTCAGTCGGGAGGCACCCACGGCACGATCATTGCCACGAACGTGACGAAGAAGCTCTCGAAGCTGTGCAGAAAGATGGTCGGCAGTAATGGTACCATGATCTCGATACGGCTTGTCCGCAGCAAACTCCGCAAGCGGGAGGACCACGCCAACTCGGACCACTCGGAGCAGACGGTTGTCCAGACGGCTACCACTGAAAACAACAACAACAACAACAATCATAACAATAACAACAACAACAATAACAACCACCATCACCAGCCGAGTCTTACTGATACGGCAACTACCACTGTCGCCAGCAACAACAACAACAACAACAACAACAACAACAACAACAGCAATATCGTGCAGCCGGACAGCAACAACGCTTACACCAACAACGCCTACACCGCGACAACCACCGGCGAACAGTTCGCCTGGCAATTCCCGCCGCCTTACCCGCCACCACGCATCAATACGCAGTACGCGCTGTACAACGAACAGGTAAAAATGTCCACAACTTGCCACGAGTCGGCTTTCGGAGATATCGGCTTTGACGAGGCCGCCCGACACGTCTTTCGGTCGTTGGAGCTTCGCTTCTGTCTCGTCGCTTTGGACGGACCGTTAAGACAGTACTTTCGAACACGCGGACCGACTTTGCAACGCTAACGAATCAATGAATTTTAAGTTTAGAATGAGTTTCGTGTTGAAATTAATATTGACCGGGATAGTTTACGGAGAAAGTGGAGTGAATATATTTTTGTCGTTTTGTTTCGAAATCGCACGGGATAGAAAAATGAGAATTGGTGCTGGGAAAAGAGGCTTTTGTTTTTGGTTTTGTCGATTCGTTCGAGTTGCAAACTTTTTTGAGGAACGTTGGCGGAGGAAAGCGAGACGTTTGACGCATTTTTTTGGAGTTTAATAGAAAATAATGCTTTTGGAGTAAAATTAAGAAAGTAATTTAAAAGTAAAACAAACGTTATTTTTTTATAGTTAATAAATGAAAAGCTTTTAGAGTGAAATTGTTAAAATTAAATTCAGTATTGTTTTTAACATTTGAAAGAATATACATTTTTACAATAAACGTTTCTGGCATCGTCGATTCATACTGTATTTTCGTTGCCCGAGACGTGTCCTCAGGTATCTCATTTTCAAATCGTAAACAATGAAAGAATCGTGCCAGCGCAAATGTTTTCCTCGGCCGACGTTGAAACAAAATAAAGAAGATGACAGAAAGTGGAGCCCAACTTGTTGTCTCTGTCTTGCTTCGGTGTCCTGAATGTTTCGTGCTCGTCAAAACGACTCCCAAATTCGACTCCAATCTCTTGCATTTGAAATAACACCCAAACACCGAGAAGCGCAAAAATTGTCGGACTTTATCACGTCGAGGAAAAATTAAACGATTGACTTCCCGCGAGGAATGTAATCGATCATCTTCAAACGATAAAAAGAAGGTAAAGTTCAATGAAACAATTCTCCGGACGATTGATGCTTCTTCCCGATTCATTGTTCTTTCATTATCGTTCATCGAATTTACGGTATTTTCAACAAAAACACTTGTCCAATATTGCAACGGTAATACAATTGGAAAACTAATTGTTTTGAATTAAAATAAAAAACAAGACATTAAAACACGGTGTGTATTTTGACATGACAAAGATAATTAGTTTGAAAGTACGGTTTAATTTTCAGTAGTTATATTTTTTAAAATCTAGTATTCGCGGTGCAATTTTTAATGACAAATACGTTGAGAAAAAAAAAACAGTAGTAAAATTGGTTATAAAATTCAAGATATTTTAACTATTACGGTACTGAAACATGCTACAAATTCAAAGTATATATTTTGTACAATTAAAATTAAACCTGAAATACCGGCCAATGAGGTTGTAATACATTTTAAATAAAGCAATTTTATTAATTACTCTTCAAATTACCTTTTTACACTTTAAAAAATTGAAGTTCAAATTTAATTGTACAAAATACTTTTGTATATGATATAAATTTTTCGTAAATTACTATTTCCCCTTTTATAATCATTCTAAATAATTTCAATATATTTTACTAGCTTCTTTCAAATAACTTGTTTTACTTGGAAATACTTTTATCATTCAAGTTAAGCGTCGCGAATCATTGAATTGAAACACTTTCGATTTCTCAGTTATAAAAAATGTCCCAAAACGAGACAATGCCAATCTAAAAGTGTCCCAAAGTTTCGCGAAACGTAAAATCAACATTTGTTAAAGTCTCTTTAATGCATTTCCAGTGTTTGGGTGTTTGTGTATTATTTTCGACAGTGCTAAATGAGTTTTGCGTTAGAAGATGATAAACATCGTTGACGCTTTTAGCAACGCAGCAGGGTGATTTGACGTACGGGGTGGCAATGACACACGTCCGCGCGTCTCAACCTAACCGTAACTGAACGCGTGCGTAGACTCGTAGCACTTTGAAAAGAACGGTTAAACCGAGATTAGCCTTCCTGACGTAACGCGGCGAGTGTTTTGACGTTTCGTCGGGAGGGAAAAAAACTTCCGGATTTCCTTGAATCCGAGAAAACCGATGCAGCGAGCGATTTATCGGCGCTCTTTATAGCGCGCGAAAGAAAATACGCGGAACGCGCAATGTTTCATGATTACGGCTCGGCGCGTAATTATGGCACACCGCGAATAAAGAAACTGCGAATTCAATCATTTCCAATGCCGCGATAACCAGATCGAGATATTCGAGCGTTAATTTATCAAAACAGAAACGTGGCCGAGTCGGTTCGTTCTCTCTCTTTCTCTTTGTAAGTCATTGTCTTTACTAGTTTTGAGTTCACTGAATCCTGAGGAAGCAAGGCGGACTGTGAATCTTGTTTCCTTTTTCCAGATAATTGGTACAATGGAAATATCAAAAGTTTGGTCGGAAAAATATGATAGAATAGTGATCAATTAAGGTCGTGAATTATTGAAGCCAAGTTGCTTAGATTCGCCAGAGCGTATCACTGCTCGACTGTTCAAACAATCGATTTGTTATGCCGGCAATTATTTGTAAAGTCAAGCAATAATGTCTCGCAGTGGTGTACGAAAGGTACTGCGTATAATGTGCTTCAAATTTCCAATGCTTATTAGTTCTTCAATCTAAAGTCAATAAAATTAAATTTCTTATGTCATTGATCGAAATCTTTTGGTAGTTGATTTTGTCAAAAATTTCGATTAATTAGTAAATGAATATTTTTATTCTGATACTGACGATGATTCTATAATTGTAATCGATTTTTATTTACAATTGAATGTTGGAAACTTTATATACATTGTATATGATGTGTTTGTAAGGATATTTTACTCAATTTTACACAAGAGACCAACAAATTAGAATTTTTTTTATTGCAATGACAAATTGCGTATAGCAAAATGCAAAAATTACAATGAAATTACATGTTTATAAGAAATTACACTATAAAAACATTACCCATACAATGACATTTTCGGTTTTTGTCAAATTGCATCTCTCTCTACATTACTTTCGCGCTCGTCGTTCAACGTGGCACTCGGTGTCGGACAAATAAACGTACGCGAAAGAATCGTCGCGTGAACTTGACAGAAGCATTGTCCCGTCGTAAATCGGCCGCGGCGTATTGCCGATAATGAGGGAAAGAGCGTCCAAGACGTTATTGCCGCTTTTAATGGAATTAACGACCGGAATGGATTACCGGCCGAGAATTTTCCAAGTGCCGAGCCGTGGGAATCGAGCAAAAGGAACAATTTGAATAACTACGGTCGGGCATTTCCTGTTCCTCGCTAAAATTGGCGTGTGGATTAACATTAATAATCCGCGGCCATAAAGTCGCGAGAAAAAAGTCTTTCCCGTTCTCGCTTATAATGGAATGTTAGGAAGTGATACAGTTAGCGAATATTTATTATTATCGATTCGATCGTTTTCGACCCGGCCGCGAGTAAAGGAAAACAGTCGGCGCTCGTGTACTTATCGACTTTTTTTTCTTTCTTTTTTTTTTATATGCAATTAACAGGCGTTTACGAATTAATTTATAAATGCACAAAGGCATGCGCGAGATAAGCGCCGGTGAATAGTTGGAGAGTCAAACACTCCGGGCTATAACAGTTTTTGAATGACATTATGATTATTATTACAATGTATCGTTAATCGTCTCGATATCTTTAAAGCGATTGGTGTCAATATTTTTATTGCTTTTTTTTTAATTAATATTCGATGACTTGACCGTGCCGTGTATTTTTGTTCGATTACATAATATTAATTAATTTCCCAATTGTCTATACTGATAGATTAGTGACTATTTTATAAATAATCGCTCGAATATTTCTATACTCGTACGTTAATTTATTTTAAATGAACGTTGAGGATACTTCTATTATAAATATTGAGCATTCGGATTCAACAACGTTTAGTATGTATGTAATAATATTAAAAATTCATCAAACGCGGCATGAAAAACGTGCAAAGGATACAATTCTAGTGCCGGCAGATAATAATTCATGAAATAATCGATTCGTAAAACAAACTTCACACATGCTACGTATGGATTAAACAAAAATTATATGAGAAATGTTGTGGCAAAATAATGGAAATATTGTTTGTAATAGACGTATACTCAAAAACCTTTAAATATTTACTACACAGCAGTATTATTTTCGTATTTTTCAAGTCTATTCTTTTTTTATAATGCGTATAAATGTATTAATATCATTTGTTCACGTGTCTCATCAACGTAAACGAATAATACAATGTCATCAGCTAAACTTCAGATAAGCGGTTATTATTACAAAATTTACAAATATTAACACGTTTTTTAATCTTTGTATTACAAAAGAGGAACAGTTATTAAAATATGCTGTAAAAAATTATGCTATTAAAAAAAAATTATAAAAATGAAAACCTCAAAAAAAGGGACATTTTCGAAATCGAGTCTTCACCACATCATCGCGATTAGATGAAAAAATCAATAAAGTTGCCTTATCACAGTTCTTAAAATATACTCATAATATAAATAACAATTGTGACGATAATTATAATCGGGGTAATAGAGCACAGCAAGGTTACTACCGCGTTGGAAATAACGCAATACAGTGCATTTTTGTGAGCTTCTAGAAATGCCATTAGTTATTGACAAATTGCCGTAGATTAGATATTATTTACGAGCCGCGCATCTGAAGCGAGCGTCGTGACTGAATTTACGGTAATCCCGTCGGATTCTTGGGATACGCTGAAACCAATAACAACAATAACAATAACAATTATTCCTACGGGGCGCGCTATTCGCGCGCGGGGAAACAGTTCTAAAACGTTCTAAAAATACGGTAATTCTATTAATGTTCTGAAATGTTATAATAGCCGCCGAGAGAACTGTTTCAGCGAGGTTATTACGGCATTTAAAATATTGCCTTTTAATGAGCGCCGGGGAATAATAGCCACGGGATTCAAAACAAATTGCAAATCAAAATAACTCGCAGTTACTCGCCGCTCGGCTTTGCGGATGATAAATTTGCGCTTACAAATCCCGGCGCTTCGGTTTATCGAAAAGACGTTAGTGTGCGTAACAAGAAGGCTCCGAACACTTCGATACCCTATCGTCTAATCAAGAAACAGTTACTGTAACTGAACAACCGAATAACCAATAAGAAACGACGAACTGAAAGGTGCCACACGAAGAATTGCAAAACTCGCGCGCTCTGCCGCAAAACATAAACATATTGCAAAATATCGTAAACGTGCAATACTTTGCCGAAGATTTCTAGCTCGCGATTTATCGTTGTTTATAATTTTACGAAGTACGTTTGTTTGAAAATTGGAGCGCGCGCTGATTATCGAATTCGCGATTTTTTTCATCATCGGTAAAAATCGCGCACATTTTCGTCAATCGTTCTTATTTTTCGGACCGATTAAGAGAATTTAAGCTCTGTATCGCAAATCGTTTCGATCGTGAATTTACAAGTGCCAACCATTTTTGATGAACTCCGCAGCGCATCGTTTTCAGAGAAAAATAAGATAACGTAGATCTCATCTCCAAGTTGCAAAACCAGCGATAGCCGGACGTATTTGTCTATTATTGATATTTACTAAGCGCAAAGTCTCAATTTGACGCTGATATTCCATGATAATGCGGTTACTTCCTTCGCCAATGATGTAACGCGTCCGCCAAGCCCGATAATTATTTTACAAACGTGGTGATTAACAATTTTTGGAATTCCTGCATAACAACGAGATACAAAAGAAATACAATTCCGATACACGACACGTGCGGTGATTTTGTTACAAACGTCTTGTCGCTTATAAAGTGCATAACAAATTTGCCTCGCATTGAAAATAGGAATCAATTTCTACGCTTTCGTTTGTCGTTCTAAGCACAATGTGTTACGTATTACTGCATAACGACCCGGGCAGGCCACACTTCCTTCTAATTGCAATGTAAAAAACGAATATCTTAATACGTATACTTGATCTAGAAACTTGAAACGAGATAAGAGGTTTTATTCATTCGACGTTAATTTCATTACAGAAAAAAAAGACTAAGACGCTCAGTTATTGACCAAGTCCGACAATTCTATACGACATAATTACACAACATTTATTTCTTGTATTATTTGCAAAAAGTTTATTTTACTTTTTGTTTGTCACTTTAAACTTTTGCAATGAGAAAACTATCGATTAATATCACAACATCGGATCGAAAAAGCAGTGTAATTAAAGAATTTATATCTTTTTACGGATAAGTTATTAATGTTTTGTTTTTGCATCGTTCAATTTTTTGTTTTCAATTAATTAATTACGCATTAGTAAATTTTGAGCAAAAACAAATATAATGTATTTACAGAGACATTATGAATTCAATTTCCTACGGCATCTTTTTAGCAAAAATGACTTATCAGACTTGCGTGTGGGTGATGCAGTCGTCCACTTTCATTTCACTCGCTGACGTCCGTGCATAAAGACGTAAGCTGACAATAAGATATAAAACCGAATTATCCAGGTACCTTTTTCCATTTAAACCAATCGGCGTCACATTTCATGCGCGGTGAATCAATAAGCAAATAATGACCGCCGGTTGTAAATATACGTTCCAGCATCTATAAATAAATTTATCAGGCGACTATAGACGCCACCTCGCGGATGTATGACATAAGTACTCCTTTTTTTTCAATCAACTTTGTTCGTTCGCGAGAACTTCCATTGTGCAAAGTTGTAAGTGATTTACATCACGAACTCTATTCAGCTAAGATTGTTCAAATTTACACCTTTTTAATCATTCAAACAATCGCGAGCCAAGTTTGCACAGTGCATCGAAAAAAGAAAAAAAGAGAAGCAGAATTTTTACACACTTTACTCGCATCGCTGGATTACTAACACGGAAACGGTAAAGATGTTGTCATTAAAAATTTAAGTAGCACGATGACTAATGACGGCAGATAGCAATGTAATAACATGACTAATGTGGCAGTTTGCTATAATTGACACCAAAATTGATAACAACAATTTTTCGTTTAAGTTACTTTAAAATGCATTTCAAAAAAGATGCCCGAGAAAGTCTGAATGTGGTACAAAAATTGAGGTATAACAAAATTAAAACGAAACAACAATAAAAAAAAGTATAATGCTTTATTCTCTACATTAAATTTCATCAGTAATTTACAATTCAACTTTTTCTCCTTTACACTTTTTCAATCTACAATTTAATTCCAATTTTACGATTAAAAAATACAACTTATTCCATTAAAACGAATAGCAATATCATTATAAACAACACATTTTCACATACAATATATTTTCTATACTACATTCCAAATTGCTACGCACTTTTTCTCCCTCTTTTTGCAATTCCGGTTTCCACCACGGATATCAAAATGATGTCGCTCGTCAGAACAGTGCGGACATTCATTATATAATAATCCAACGAGCTTAAGCTCTCGTATGCAAAAAAAATGTAAAATTTGTTGTCCCGAAGCCCGTTACGAAAAATTTCTTCCCAAGAACACACATTTCTCAAGAGACGCGAGGAAAGAAATAAAAAAAAGAATGAAAAAAGAAAAAAACGTCAACGAGAAGGAGAAAGGAGGCGTAGAAAGAAAAGAAAGAAAACTGCAAGCCAGTTGGCTGCACTTGGCCGAATGAAGTCATCCATCAGAGGCCAATTCCGCAAAGCGGCCGTCGATTGACGCAGCGCGTTCGGCGGCTATCGGGGCGCGCGTGAATTGCGGTAACGATGCCGATGAGCATGATTGGCGGTATCACCGCGATGGCACGCGGTGCAAAGTCGATAGGCCGGCGCTGGCGCTATCAATTCGTCAAGGCCGTAGGCGCGCGTGTGCCATTCGGGCGTGCGTGCTGCAGGCAGCGCCGAGCAGCGGCCAGGTGAGCGAATATAAGGCCGCGCCACGGTGTCCGCCATCAGAAAAATCCTAAACAATTGGCGGCGTTGCCGCGTCCGCGCGCCAGCGTTGTGACATCGCGCCGGTATTTCACGCTCCACTTATCGCCCACGAACCTTCGCCACTTTTCATAACTCCTTTGTCGCGAACGCTGCGAATTCGTCGCTTTCGACGCCGCTCAGGAACGTTACACTTTTGTCCACTTTCCAGGCAATTCTACGTGCTTGCGACACAATTTACGTCGGCAACTTGTGAGGAGACCAGCCGGGGCGCCGCTGTCGCTTGCTACGGCACTGCCTCGTTTGCGACAGAGGGGGTCCGGAGAGTTTGATATTCGAGGGAAATCAAAAGTAGGTCATATATGGGGTTCCGCTGTGCATGTAAATGGTTTATTGCACAGCTTAAATTTGATAATATTAAAATCGATATTCGATAGATAATCAATATTGATTGTTTTGGTCGTCGTTACTTTTCGATAAAATTAGGGGATAAATAAAATCATAAAATGGTAAAGATGC
This sequence comes from Aradophagus sp. ZL-2020, assembly GCA_022817685.1. Lineage (NCBI taxonomy): Eukaryota > Metazoa > Arthropoda > Insecta > Hymenoptera > Scelionidae > Aradophagus > Aradophagus sp. ZL-2020. The sequence goes on from JABFOV010001727.1 coordinate 14,728, forward strand.
AACGAATGAATACGAGAGGATTGATAGATTTTTACACGATTGGAAAATGAATAAACATATTCATTAATATTTTTCTCGGGGCCATTTAATCATTTTGAAAAAACTGTTAGAAATTTTGAAAATACGTATAACGAGAGCACCCTCATAACTTCGCTCTATTTAGAGGTCGTGACAAAAAGTGGAGAACCTCCGAGTCTGAATTCGAAAGATATATGATAATTTGTGTCGTTACACTTTCCTGTTGAAAGCATTTCGACCGATAAACACGAACATAAGCCGCGAGTTTTGGATGTTGATTGAAAGTTTTCGGATATTCTTAGATACCGAAAGTAAGCGGTAATGTATTCCAGTGTAACTAATATACCACACAATACAACAGAAAAAAAGGAATCTATTTAGCATTCAAATGATCTGAAAGATTTTTCCGAAAAGAATTCCCTCGCTCGAACATTCGAAATATAAAAACAGATTAAATATACAAGTTGTCGCATAGGAACAGTAATTAGGGTACCACAAAAACTAGTGTCTCATCACGAGACAATTTTCTCCTCATGCGACAAACAAAATACCCCAACCTGTTTTAATTCAACCTACACTTTCCGTGTCTCAGAAACAAACGGTTCTGAAAATAAGACACTTGTTTCAACAGTCGACTAAAATTAAAGCCTCTCAACTCAAAGCCCAAACATTACATCAACTTTTACAGCGCGCATCCGAATCGAAATAGCAGCACAAAGCGCGTTATCTTCCGTATACGACGCACGCCCCAAAGTACAATGATTTTACCGAGAAGCCGCAGTCGTCGATATTCCGAACGCGTCTGGGCAATTATTTTTGGTCGGCGACTGCGTCAGCGCCGCGTCTTTCGTCAAACTTGCCAAAAGTCGCGCTTGACATTTTCGTATTTCTGGCAGCGGCGGCGCGGCCTCGCGCGCTTGGCAGCGCTCTGTCGCGCGGGTCACGGGACTCGTCGGATGTTGGGCGCGCGTGTCGAAAGCGCCGGCACGTAACGCCGCACTCTATCCTGGTCCAGACTGGGACGACCATGACACACTGGCGTCGCGCAACCGGCGCTCTCCCCTTCGTTTCTATTCCCAGACCCTAGTTCTTATCGGCTTCATTTCTGCGTGCCACGGCGAATCGCGAGACATTCGGCCACGTGCCGCCGAGTCGATCGCGCCCAAAAGTCCGGCCGAAAACCGTCGCCCGGCATCGAGCTCTCCCGTTCGGCACGTACTCTCTTGCGCCTCTGTGTAAGAACGCCGAGCCTGAGCGAGACCTCTTTATATTCATTCGTCCTTTCTTTGTTCTCCTCCCTCCTACTTTTTTTTCGTTAAAATCACGACAAGGAGCGTCGTTTACGCCCGAAAAAGTGTCGCCGAGGAACAAACGAAGACGGTCGCTTTAGAATTGAACGTACCTTTTCATTATCTTATGGGAAAATGTTGGCTCGAATGATAGGCGGAAAGTCTCGAAGGTTCTACCGTTCTTTCGGAACTCGGTGAAAAATGACTTTTTCGAAACGGTTTCCAAACACGAGAATCACGAACGAAGAAGAAATACGGTGGAATAATGATTCGGAAAGTCGGGTGTTCGTTTTTATTTCAATTGTAAATAGAAACATTTATTTTCAAACAATTTTTTTGTTTAAAAAGTTAAATAATTGTATGAATATATTTTTTCAATTCAATTTCATTGATAAGAAACGTTGGAAAGTTCCTGTGCAGTAACGAAAGTGATTCAAAGTGTTTTTATATCGAACGGCTTGTAAAAAACGACAATATAAAAAGTTGCGATTGAGTTGCTAATGAAATCGAATTAGTGATGCCTGCTGATAAACTTAAATGAATGTAACTTATACGGACATTTCGAAATGAATTATAACCCAAAGGAATGTCAACTGAATTTTGCAAATGACTTTTTTCTCGGCCGACCAAATCAATTCGAACATTGAAAATCCTACATTGTTCTCGGTGCAATTAAACACGATTCCACGTGAAATTAGAATTAGCGACGCGCAATCGTGGTAACGTTTTCTGCTTTTACAATCGTTATCGCAATTTTACAAAGCGTTCGGCGTTACGAATTAATTGCACGTTCGGTGTCGACGTCGCTTTTTAGCGTTGCATAATAATTAACGACCGTGGACAAACGGGGAACATCGATTTCCACGGCGATTTCACCCCCCCGTCCGTAACATTGCACTTCACCCGAACCCCACCCCCACTTCGAAAATCGTCCCCAAATCGGCGCGGTTCTACATCTGTAATTGGATCTTTTTAACAGCGATGCCACGTATAAGTTCGGCTCTTCTCCTTCGTCCCTTGCGCGTGTTGTATCTTTTTTTACCGACGCGCGTCCGTTCCTTTTCATTGGCCCCTGGATCGGTGTAACTGAACTCGAAAATCCAGCCCGTATATTCGATGCCGCCCGGCGCTCCGAATAATTCAGCTTCGCGGAATCGTCCCGAGCAATGGCTAAGCAAACAAAAATGGTAATATCGAACGCGAGGCAAATCAACGCGGCAATAAAATATGATTCGAGTCGCAGCCAAAGGAGGGCGTTCCGAGATCAAAGGCGTCGAAGTAACGGACGCTGGCTCGGAAATAAGCCGGCGTGTAACACTTGTCGTCATAACACCGCGTGTTGTTGCTCGGTGTCGTTGCATTGATTTCTGCCTATTTCGCTGGCAATCGAAGGCTCGAGTGCTTTGGCACATGGAACCATCGTTACTTTTGTGCCAGGCCGCCCTCGGTTCGCCTCTAAATTTAGCGTGGGTGGGTGGCCGACAGGCCGGTCTGCTCGCCAGATTAACCCGGATGGCCGACAGCTGCTGTCTCGATGAGTCGATGAAACGTATCTCGGGCAGACGCTTTTTCGATTCGGGAATTCTCCGCCTCGAACGTCGCTTGCAATCCACGGATTGCACAATCAAATAAAGTGGTTGTTTGTTTCGATTTTTGCTGATTTATAATTGCTTGTCAACTGGCTATTTATTTTTAGACAACGACGGAGTTTAATTTGTTGGGTTGTTGTCGAGTAAATCACTGTAAATGCAAGGATCTTAATTTCAGACAACTTTGAGACGCTCGCTATCATAGCGGAAGTAAATTATGTTCTCGTAAAATTATCTTTTATTTTAAAGCATATACAGGTTGTTATATTAAAGTTGAACTTTAAATTTCAATCGATCAAATTATTGCATTTGTAATGTAGGACGGATTCGCTGGTTAATATTTAAAGTTCAGTTTTATTTTACAGTGTTTACACTTCAAAAATAAAGCTTTTTTTAACAGTTTACTTTGTTGTGACAATTGAAATATTGAGCAATAATTCACTGCATTGTAGCGAGGTTTAAACAAAGGTTTAAACAATGTTTTGCATATGCACTTTTGAAAAGTGTAACCAAAAACTCAGGAAGTCATGAATGAAAACACTGAAATTTCATGTTCACAATGTTGGCGCGCAGGATACAGGCATAATAGGATCATCTTGCAGCGTGTTAAGCGAGAGTGAAAAGTGTATTCAAATATCCAGTTATTCCTGCAATGTAGAAAAAGAGGCTGAAAAGCCCGTGAAGTTGGTCGGCGACGAGCAGACCGCCGTGCGGTTCAATGACCAAAATGCGACCGGTACGTGTTATCGATCACGAAATGACTCCCAGGCTAGAGGGGATGCTCGCTGTACTGGTTTCGCCACCGTATCGCATTTTGCCCCGCTGCCCTAAGCTCTCACGCTTGCAATCGGATTGCGTCCCGAGTCCCACAGTCGGCTTTAATCCAAACATCCTCGCAGCCCAACGACGCCAGACTGGGTCATTGACCAGCGCCATTCTTCGGCGCTGCGCTTCTTGTCCGGCGATTTAGTTCTTCCGATTCCGCGATCGCCCAAAAGAACGAACACGAGCGCAATGTTATTGGCCGGCTTTCAGATTGCCCGCCCGAAACGACTCGACAAAGAACGAACCTCGGGCCTTCTAAACGTCGTATTAGAAGTCTTTGTTCTACGAGCCGCGTTATAAACGCGCGGAAATAAAGAAGCTCGAAAACCTTTCCAAGAAACGCAGACCGAGTTTATTTCAAGTCGTTTATCAAACGCGAGGAATGGTCTTCGGATCATAAATGCCCGGCTTCGAAATTAAAGCGTTTGCGGGGAGAAATATGGTCTAGTTGAGGCGACTATGTATGAGTCGGTTGTTGGTCGGACTGTTAGAACCAAATGCTAATTCGGTCAAAGTGTTTTTTGATTGCGAGAAGAAATTCGACCGATAATTTACATCGGGTAACTGCGCTTGACTCTATTCTTGATTGTTAGTCATAATTGGATAGACGGTGAACATTTTTTTGAGGATATCAGTTAAGAAGTATTATACCTTATAGATCTTATGTCAGCGAGTGACATTCTTGTTAACTGAACTAGAACAAAACAAAGAATCGCGAATTTGAGAAAACACTATTTAAAGCTGATTAACATAGTTACCAATTTCAAAACGACCCTTCTAGCATGTTTAATAGACGTTAACTTTCCGAATTTCGTCCAAACGAAATTCCAACACGGGAAACGTAACTTCGACTCAAGTTGTCGTGATTCCGACGATTCGCGATAACGAGCGACGGGCTCTTGCGTAATCGAATTCAATTATAATTTCAGTTGTGTCACTTCACCTTGCCCCACTGGGCTCTCAATGTCTTCTAATGACAGTAATAACCGCAAAACTCATTATCAGCGTGTCCAAATGAACGAACCCACGTTTTTAGCAGTTCGGTGTTTTAACGCTCGCTTAATTTTTCAGGTACACGCGCTATCGTCGGACAGACCTGGATTCGTGAAGGGCTTCCGCAAGAATCTTGGAGGACGCTGGCGTCGCCTGGTTAAGAGGAAACCCGAGATGGAATCGTGTGCCATCCCCCCGGAACTGAAGGACCAGCTGAAAACGATCTACGTCTATTGATAGCGCCGCTCCTCGCCAGCGCCATTCTTTCATAAGTCCTTCCACTACTGTAATCGATGCTTTTCCCTACTGTAAGATACGACACGACCGATGATCGTAGTTTTGCGCGCAAACTCAATCACATACGCGTACGCGTACTGGCGCACTTAATGCTGAGTACCTCACTTTATGAAGCTGTAGTCCAATTTTGGCCGTACGAGTCCGCGTTGTGAAAATTTCATGACAACCTTCGTACGAGCTCTCACTGGTAACGACCGAAATCCGGAAACCATTCATTTTGAACATATCACTGTATTCTGCCAATTTGATTTGGAGCCAATTGAAAAGTTTCCACTTGTGGAAAAGTTTCAACGGCGATGTAGTCTAGGTGACATGGAAATTCATTGAGGTTACATCGCCACGAATCGAAATTATTATGTGCGGAAAGTTTGCAATGTCTTTTGCAACAAGTTGAAAATGATGATTTTGTATACAATATTAGGTGACATTAAAAAAATAGCTAAGAAAAATAAAATTAAAAAATTGTGCCTTTTAAACTAAACTAGATTGTGCCCGAATTCAACATGTTACAAAAGAAAACTTTCAGAATAATTCTTGATTAATTGAATTGAATAATTAATTGAAGGATAAATCAGTAAAAATTTTGATCGGTTCGAGAGATCTCGTTGTAAGGACAAAACTGGCGTTTCGTTGTAATCGCGAAGAAAAAAATAAAAGCCTTGAAAAACAAAGCGGAAGTCTATTTTTGATATTATATTTTTATACGAATTTTACTGACTAATAGGACTAAAGGATTGAGCTTGGGATCGATGAAATTTATTTTTATTGATTACGTGAAGTACAAATTTAATATCCCCGACTAGAATTGCGCGGTTTCATAGATTCATACGGTGTCAACGCAGCATTTTGTGTGTGTCTCGCGATGTTGTATGTTCCGGCTGTAAAAAGTTACGTACGTGTGGATACGTGTGTGTATGATAAAGCGGAATGAACGCGTCAGACAAAGGTGATCAATGACTGTGCACAGATGTGACAAAGAACGAATAAATCACAGCAAAGCGAGTCTCTATTAGAAGGTTGCGGAGAACATGCTGATAATGTATCTTCAGATTTTAAAGTATTGTGCGTAGAACAAATGTAAATGATATTCGTTTTCAAATGAAAGACGAGGCAAATCCAATAGATGAAATTGTTCGAACAAATGCGGAAAGTACGGTGGATTTATAAATCGTTTCGAATCATATCAAACTGACATATCTTATCTTAATGTAAGAATAAAAATTGCATGTACCATTACGACAAATCTTTGGACAGGTATCATAAAATGTACATTTGTCAATTTTTCGACTGTTCTTAATGAAAATGGATTATTTTATCCAAACGTCTGAAGATCGACAATAACACAGTTTCGTTTATTGGATCAACTTACGTTAAAATAATTGTTCCATTAATTCATATGAACGATTTGTAAATTTTGCAACCAAGAAGTGCCTTGTTAAGCATGTTAGGGTGGGTTTACAGACGTGCTAGAATTCAACTACCTCAAAAGCTAAACTTGTCAAACGTAGATAGAAGTACAAAATCCATATTTCACTTATAAGTATATCAGTTTGAAATTCACCAAGTAGACATAAATTAATAATGGCGTAACAATATACTGCAAATTTATTACTGAACCGTAAATCCACCAGTTATAAAACCAACAATTTGTCTGTCGGTCATTATTGATGTCAACTTCATTTTGGCCATCATCATTCATTTGGCCCTTTGAATACAATCTGTAAAGCAGTTATGAAAATGCGAGATCATCGTTATAAGGATGTACGAAGGATTTTAGTGACCAAAAATTTGTCCAAAAGTGTAAACTCAAATTAAGACAATGTGGTTGCAACCTTCGTTTGGCTGGATGTGGCGCAGAAAGAATTTTATGAGACTGAAATGTAAAGAGTACGACAAAACGAGTTATCTCGTAGCTTTTGTGTACGTTTTTACACATACATAAAAACGATTTTAGATTATTAACCTCGATAAATCGTTAGTATTACATACACCTGAATTACACGTGGCTTTTACGACACTGACCAATTCAATTGTTTCGTCGTTTTTTTTCTGCATCTTTCTGCTCAAATGATAACAGCAGACATGACACGTCTAGCAAATTTAGATCTGATTCTTTATTCGCGACGCTGTTTACAAGTGCGCAATTTTAAAGGTGGAGAAAAATAATATACTCCGAAGATTTGAAACCACTTGTATGGAAAAGATGACCTTCTATTAAAAATATTGGACATTTATTAAAAACTTCGCATAATGACAATGATCTTGTTTTTGGCATGCATTTGTTGGAAGTTGGTCAAGATAATCTACACATTTTAAAGTTGCATTTTAAGAAACTTAGAAGCGTTTTAACAGCAATTGTAAAAAGTGTCGCGAATCATACAATATTTGAATGTTTGTAACAATGCTTAAATAATTTGACAAAATAGTAATGATCACTTTTATATAAAAACCAAGAAGTAGAAAAAAATGTATTTCAATTTTCGATCATTATGTTATCGTTTTAAAAATTATGGTTAATAAATATAGCAATGTTACAAGCGAGCGAATGGTATTTTCTATTGGTATTACGTAATTACCTCTGAAAAATGTTACAGAAAGTTAATAGGTTCCAATTTAATTTTCTTTAACATTTGTTCCATAGTATTATTCTAAATTATTTTGTACTCAATGCCAAATAAACGATATTTTTCTCAGAAAAATCAAGAGCAATATATTTTTCAGAGGATTTTTCGATGCTTGAATGTTTTGTCAATTTGGCAGTGTCCATAGCATGTACATAGATGTATAAAGCAATAAACGTGTGCGCATTTTATTATAATTACATTATTATTTACCATTATTACAATAATTTTTAGATTTACTATACTACTACAGTTTCTCTTATTAAAATACATCATTGAAGATATGGTTTTTTGTAAAAAAAATGTAAGGTACAATTTTATACTATAAATTTGCAAATTATCAAAATTGAAAAACTTAAAACCGCATCTGCAATTCTTAATTACTCGTTTTGCACTTGGCGATTACGAATTTTTTATTTCAGATAAAAGATATTTGTACATCTTTTAGTGATAAAACTCAATCTGGTGTTGTCCACAACTTGATAAATGACGATGTGATATGCAGAAAATTTTTAACTAGCATTAAACATACATTAAAAATAAAACCACGTTTCGATATAATCAGAATAATACTTTATGCTTGCTCATTTTTTTTACCGTGCAAGCGCATACATTTACTTTCATTAATTATTGAAAAAAGTGTAAAATATATTAATAGAAGGAAAGAAAACACCATGTACATCGAAACTTATTTTCGTTCCTTTGTTGCATAATCTTCAATGATGGTTGGTATTTTTAATCTGTATGTAAGAAATAGCGTAGTTCTTAATGAATCTGTAAATACGTTGTACACCAATTTTCTTTTATTATTTAAAACTCATAATACTATATAATGTTTAACGTAAAACTGATGACAAAAACAGGCATATACACACGGAAAAAAATGTTATGTTACTTGGATATTACTTATGCCACAGTTAACTCAACTTATGTGGACTCAACATTGATTTAAGTAACCGTTACATAAGTTCTATTAAACTTACATAATATTTTCCTCTGTGTACACATAAATGTAAATAAGTATATAC
>JABFOV010001728.1:0-23385 GCA_022817685.1 Aradophagus sp. ZL-2020
TCAACACCAAGCGCCGTTGGGTTCACAATTTCACACTTTAATTGAACACTTTAAAGGTTAACATTTTCTCCTATGCTGTCACAAGATACCTAAATGCTGTTTTAATTTGATTTTTTTTTCTAGTGTACGAGGTTTGAGGGCTGATTCAATTTGCACGCGCATGCGAAAGTTGACAAGTGGAATCACGACGTTAATCGACGTCTTAATTCTCGGCGCAAACGCGTTTGCGAAAAAGATTTGCATCAGTCTGTAAAAGGGTCTCGCCGACACTGGCGCCACCAATCTTTCTGGCCAATGGCCAGTTATATAAATTTCAGGCGAAAAATTCATCGTTCCGGGAATCGTGCTTCTTCTTCGAGCCGACGTAATTGAATCTCCGGCGCGCAGTGGAAAAGACCGGAATAAGTCCAACTTTACGATGTCAAAATGTTCGAATTTATCGATTGCCAGAGAAAAGACAGAGGACATAGAGAAGGAACGAGAAGTCGATCGAAAAGTCGAACAAACCAATGAAAAATATTTCGGGATATTGAAATAGCTGTAAAAAATTTAATAAAACGGTCCGAAAAATCAATATTGCAGACGAAAATATATTGAATTACAGTTGGTGGCTCAATTAAAAGAGCTCCAGCTTTTTTGCTTTTGAACATAGAGTAAGAGGTAAGAGAACAAATTTTTGCTGATTTGATCAGAAATTCAATAAAGGTTTTACGTTTATTGATATCATCAAACTTTGCATAAAAAATTATGCAGGTAGAATTGCAAACAGTGGCCAAACTTTAAAGTAGTTTAACTATTTTTCAAACTAAAAAGATGAATTACTCCTCTACTTTAATTACATTTATTAAAAATTTTGCATAATTTAAAAATTCAATTCGTAAGGAATTCACGTTTTAAACGTAATGACATTCGATAGATATAAAGAAAGTGTTCGATGGTTATGATAATTCAAATGTTTCTTTATTTCTTGGCAGCAACTTGACGCGTTTTGAAAAATACCGATTCTTTTTTGTTTTTCCACAAAAACGGGGTATTTGACTGTTCAAATTGCGAGCAAGACGAATGAAGTGCTGGCGACAAAAACTGCTTTGTTGCCGCATCACTCCGCAGAAAAGCCTCGCGTCAAACCAAACTATCCGAGACAAATTCGAAGACTTTCGCATGGTCCGAGAACTTTTATTTACCTTTCGCGTTCGTATAAGAAATGCACCGGTTCTTGCCTTAAATATCGATTTGACCCATTTTTAGTTTGTAACCGTTTTGATTACGTCAAAACAAAAAGTCGACGTAATTCAAATTACGTTTAATGCCTGCGAAAAAGTAGTTCACTTTTTGCTACACAAGCTAAGTGGCAGGTTATTTGGATGAAGAATGCTACAGTTTTCAAAGGATAATGTAAGAATTTTCTCATCAACGAATCATAATTTGCATCAAGAGTAACTAGATTTACGGTCTATGTAAGACTGTAATTCTACAATACCGTGTCAAATGTTTATTTTTTTACAGTCATTATTTATTATACTATTCGTAATAGTATTATTAGTTTTTGAGCTTACAAACATCAAGTAAGAAAATATTAACAATAACAATAACAGTAACACTCTTTCTTTTTTTACAAATTGTTTGTTTACTATTATTATTATGTGTTTTGATAACGTCTCATTATGTTTATGAATAACTTTCCCATCTTTATTTTAGATTCTTATTAAGTTACCATTTAAAATTACCATCATTATTATTGTTATTGTTATTGTTATTGTTATTGTTATTGTTATTGTTATTGTTATTGTTAACATTCTGTCAACAATAACAATAACAGATTATCAATAAGTTAATAATAACAATAACAGATTATCAACTCAAGAGCCAAAAGAAAGAAGGTACTCTTTCTTAGCGTGTACACTGAGAAAAATATTTCATACAAACTAAAATCGTTGAGGGCATAAGTGTAAAATTTAAAATTGTTGAATGTAAAAATATTATTGAATAGTATCTTCTATTTTTTTAACGGCAAGCAGCAGTGAATAAAATTACAATCAATGGGTGTAAAATTTAGAAATATAAATTTATATGTACATATTTTATAGCATATGCTTGATTGTCTTCGACATTCTGTTATCTCAGATTGTAATTTTCCTGAATTGCTAACAGGTGAGCTTGAGTAAAATGAAAAGGAGTCGTTTTATACACATAGTACAGTATATAGGTGTTACAACGATGGAGGTGAGGAAGGAACGAGTATACCAAGTCAAACAACTCAGGAGTGGATCGCTAACTGGATGGGTGACTGTAAAATAACGTAGTCAATCAAATTTAAATAATTAAAGATAACACAAAAACGGTGAATAGCGTCATTTGAATTTTATCAATTTTTTCTTCCTCGAATAATTTCTACAATCTTAGATTGTAATTTATAAGAATGATGCGATAAATCCTCAGTTTACAAGAAGAATTGTAGTTTTACGCGTCTTTTTTTACAAAAATTACCGAAATTTTTCTCTCAGTGTAATTGACGAAAACCTGTTTCGCAGGCATCTGCGGACGTATCGGAGTTTAATAGTCGTTTGAGCGTATTCGCGGCCAATTATAGCGCGAGCGCGACCCGGCTTGAGGACCACGAGGCACGAGGCTCGTCGCGTGCCGTGACATAACCGCCTAATTGCTAAAGTGATTTCTTCCGCTAATGAACGTAAGCGGCGCTAGGCCACCGCTGAAATGCAATCGATAAATGGGATTTATTCCTAAGCAGCGCCCAACCCACCTAGGATTGTCCCACGTATCGCCTTTTTTGTTTGCGCAATCGATAATCGCCGTGGCCGGTAAAATTATTCGTAACGCAACGAGCTCGGAATAACCGGCAATTGACTGAGCGCGAGGCCGTTTCTCTGTTCACACTGCAATGCGCGGCTTTATTTCCGCAAATAAAGCTAACGGAACGGTTAACAAATGTCAGCGAAGAGTTTAAAAAAGACTCAATCTCGTTATTTTCGTTTCATCGGTTGCATGAAAGGGCATTTACATAAATAAGTGATTCGCGAAAAAATGTCTTTGCGAAATCGAGCAACATTTAAATAGATTGTTTATTACAGTTGTGAAGAGGATTAAGAAGAGGATTATTTGGATAACGAGGTTTAAATTTTGATATTGGCGCTAAAGCCATAGTATTGTAAATTGTAAAAAAAAGATTCCTAAAAATGGAAAAAGAATTTAACAATGCGATTTATAATTAAATTCCGTTTAATTAAATCCGAAAGTTGTAATTCTAAACAACATTTAATGAGAAAAACCTCATATAATTTTAATTACATTTTGCAAATTAATTTGACCACGTCGAATACCGTGAGAAGTTTGCTCTTACAGTATTGACTTAATTGTGCTTTTTGTACGTAATTAAAAGAAATCAAATAAAAAGTCACTCTGTACTCTTTTTTATAAATGAATTTTAATCATTTTCTTTTTCGATAAAATGTCTTTTAATATCGGCAATATAGAGATCTACGTCAGTTATCAATTAGTCTCCTTCTTAATAAAATTGGTATTAAGTGTGTAAGTCAAAAAAAAGGTGATTGTAAAATCAATCAAAAATTTGTTGCAACGACAAGAAAATCCACCTTTTTTTCGACTTACACACTTAATACCAATTTTCTTATTTTTTAGCGATTCTACAAAAGCTATCTTATATTCAGTTTTTAAGGGATAATGTTTTACCTGCCAAAACATTTTGCGAAAAACCTTCTTACCGACTACATTCTTCGAATCAAAAGCACTCAATACAACTCAACTCGGACGCAAGAGTCCTCTTCACGTAACATACTGTTTTGTTTCTAGAACTCAATCGGTAAAATCTTTTCAGCCCGATTTCTAATCTCAATACTATCACTCACAAGTTTTTTCAACCAAAAATAAATTCGAAAAACATATATATTCAAAAAATACTGACTTAATGAGATATACTAAATCAAATATACTTTACTTGTAACAAATAGGAAATATTTCCAATGTATTATAACAACATATTGTAAGATTAACATATTATATATACATATTATATTATATCAACATATTATAAGATTAACCATAAATTTTGTTTAAGTAACACATGATTATTTGAAATATATACTCATATACTTCGCTTCGATCAATTTTTATATGTACTTCAACCATATTATATACTGTTCAATAGATGTAAGAAACCAAGACTTTAAGGTGGAAATCATCATTTTAAACTTAAAAAATATCTTAGATTTAATAAGCCTGAAATTAAATTGTAAGATATAGTTAAACCCATATTAAAACTATTATATGATATTAACTTTCTACGAAAGTACAGAAAAAATTTGTAACTTTTTAAATTATAATAAATTTAAAATACACAACACTTTATCGTAATTTACTAAAAATATCATTTTGTTGAACCCAGTATCCATTAAAAAATAATTCAATTTTGTCCACAAATATTTATAACGTAATATTTTAAATTGACTTTTCAATGTTTTTACAATGTTGGTGCATTAAATTGTCCACGACTTGTTTGTCGTCCAACGCTGTTTACAACGGCCATCACAACATTTCATTTCGCGAATTCTCTCTTATTATACAAAGCCGTTAATCAATTGTTTCCGATATTTTATCGCAAATACATTTTCATGAAAAAAAATCGCGCAGAAATGAGCCATTCGTTTTACGGTCTTAAATAAATGACGAGCGCTTTAAAGCACAATATTGCGTCCTACACTTGTTCATAATTCAATTCTCGAAGAATGAAAACAAACGCAAAAAGTATACGATAAAATGCGCTCTTGTTTTAATTTTTCGTGAAAATAAAAAGTGCTTGGGCAAATTTACCTTTTGTCTCGTAGGTGAAAATATTGAAAGTCAATATTGCACTAAAAAATCGAAAATTGTCGTTTTTTTTCCTAACAACTGATTTCGCTCAATTAATTAATTTTTCGATTAATATATTAAATTTTGATGCTCTGGCTGAGTTAAACTTTAATGATTAAACGGATCTGACAGACCCGAGGGAAAATAATAGGAACACTGTATTTATTTGTACGCGACGAAGATAACCTTATACATGGATTTCGCAGAATTATTTTGCTGAATTATTGCAGAATATTGGAAATCATACTCCTTAAAACTTGTTGGTTCACATACATATGAAAAAAGTTTAAAAAGAAGCAATGTTATTTAGACATTGTTTTATGCTTATCAATCCAATATAACTTTGATTAACGAGTATGTATATCAAGTTATACGATTTATCAAAAGTTAAAATTGTATAAACTTTTATACAATTAAACTTTCACGTTCATCATTTATATATTTCCAAGTCAGAAATGCTTCCGCCTCTTGACCAACTAACCTAAATATCATATATAATTCCTTAACGTTCTTCTTTTCTATCTTTCCATCCTTTCCGTCACGTATCAATGCGAATTTATTTTGCGCCAACTTGAATTTTAAAATTGCCGAACGTTGTCGAAATAAGTCACATAGGCATGTAATTCGTTCAATTCTATACGTTCATGACCAAATTCACTTTTTTTAAGCTAAAATAATATTTATTGACGTAAAGTTAAATGAAAGACGCAACCTCATTTTTACATCAAAGTTTTCTGTCATTTCACAGGAATTTCCTATGCGGTATTACAAATTAATTGGTTTGAAAATGTACACGACAGAGGTTTGAATTAAGAACTTGTTTCTAAATTTCGCTGACATTTCTAACGTCTAACCGTTTGCTAATTCAGTACTTTGTTTATTTATATATTCGTTTGTCGTAGACGTGACTTTGTTAGCCTCAATTAGTGCGCCGTAAAGTGTTTAAAATGATTAATGACAACACACGTATGCAATTTCCTGCGTTATTACTTTTTGTAAGCAAGGCGTTTAGGTGATTGTCAACGTTGTGACATTTAATTTCATAAAGTGAACTGACAGGCGCACAAAGTTGCTAGTTAATAACCCTCCAGCCTGACTGGCTTTTTTCGACACGTTATTTACACGCAAATATTTCAAATCGGGGGACATTTTCATTACAGAATTTTCATTATAAAGGAAAATATATTTGTAATTACATACGAAACGATGCACAAGAGTTAAATTTTGTATCGGGATTTCAGTGCATCAGTATATTACATTAACGTTTGATCAATTTACCATTTCAATTAAATTAATTTAAATTTTTTTTAATTAAAACATCGAAATTTCAGTGAGAAAATGAGACAACATAATCAACACAATCTTCAAGGAAATAACATTGCTGTTAAAGTAGTTGGTAACACTAAAGAATCCTCTAGTTTCTAGTAACTTTGTGCATGATTTGACTGTAACATTTACATTTGTGTTTTTTCGGAATTGTCTAATAAAGAAATGACATATTTATTATGACAACTCAATTTCAACGAAAAATAAAAAAAAAAAAATGGACAAGACTGGCCCACGCTCAGTTTTCTAGTAACTTTTTATGATTTAACTGTTGCCAACTTTTACGATTTGTTGTTACAAGTTTCGCTTTTATAAGTCAAGTTAATACTTTTTCTCAACGCGGTTTATTTGACCAAGCCCGACGCGATGGAACAGAAAGCTTTAGAATACAATAAAAATGACTGAAAATAGATGGCGCTGCGATAAAACTTGCATCGTTACGGTCACGGTGTTTGTTTTGTCCGCGTCATTTCGAATTACGAGACATTTTTATTTAATTTAAAATTCGCGTACGAAAGTTTGTATAAAAACGACGTATAAAGAGCGCAAAGATGACGACAATAAACTACAGCGCGATGTTATAGACGCAAATTTATAATCTTTTCTTTTTTCTTATTTCGTTCAAAATGAAACGTTGTCGAGCAATTAAAATATAGATAAATAATGACAATTATGAACGGTCGAAACAAAGGCCGAATAATTCGTCGGATTCAATTAAATTTTTGGCGATTATCCAACTGAATCCTCTTATGACCGTTCAATTTTCGAGCTAAGCTAAGGAGATAATGTTATTATTATTATTATTATAGCAATAACAATATGAGAATAATCATTAAATTTAACTCGGTCACGGTGACGGAATAGTCTCGGTTAATATTCGACAATGTTTAATTCCACATTTCACGTGGTTTTACGCAAAGAACAAATTCGACAAAATGATGAAAATGAATATTTCAACTTTGAATCACAGAATCGTTAAAAAATCTGTGTCGTATTCTAAGGCATTTTCGTCAACCATTTTCGAACTTGAAACATAACCGATGGAGTGATATCGGATTTTACGTTCAATTCGATTTCAAAAGAAGTTGGGCTTTATAGCCGGTGATATTGAAAACTCTGGTTTTATTTATTTAAAGGCTTCGCGGTCCCATTTTAATTTTGAGATAAAGAATCGCGCTTACGTTTCGAAAAAAGGACAGTGGAGAATAGAGATCGGAGGTGCCTTGAAAAGCAGTCCGTACAAAAGTTCTCAAAGGAACTCATTTCCGTGTTACGACTCCGAAACATTCCGATATTCGAACCGAGTCGATTTCGTTCGCGTTATTTGTCGGAAAAGGAAGTAAAAAAAAGGAAGATATTTCTTTGAGAAAGAGAAAAGTATGGGAAAGAGGTTAATTAAAAAGATGATTGAACATCGAGCAGAATTGACTTTATAATTAATGTGATAAAGAAGAGAAGTTAAATTAAAATTTTTCATTTTCTTTTGTTTTATTGCGAAGAAAACTGTTGCATATTACCAACTTGGTCTTCGAAGTTGCGTGGCGTTATCAAGATTTACATGGACGAAGACGTTGTATTAGTTAATGGATTTGCAGCTTTGAATTTGCGAAATCTGGTTTTTAAAATTAAATCAAGCATTGAATGATTTGGTAAAATTATTTTTAGGAATCATTCAAAGAGTTATGAATTTTGTTCCTTATTAAACATTCTTTTACTCAGAATACAATTTATTTATAAGTTATTGAAGAAGTAAGAAATGAACAAAGTTTAACATTAAATTTTGTATTATTAAGTTACGTATTATTTATTTTTAGTTTCATATTATTTACAATTCGTAAAATGTAACACTGAAGATAAACTGAAAGATTTTTTAATTAGTATACTGTTTCTTAGAATTTAAAATGTATATAAAATGGTTTCGCAAATTGCTTTCATTTAAAAAGTTTTGAACTATTAAATTGTTGTTAAGAGTTTAATTAAAATATAAATGCTTAGCTCCTTCTAATTAACGTATTTGAGTTATTCTTTAGTTTTTATTGATTAATAAGAATTAAATTTCGATGTAAAAGTATTATAAGTAAAATAGTTTAATTGAATAAAAAAAGTTTGTTTTCAATGACAAAACACACTTAATGAATGTTCAAACAATTGCTGAAATGGGGCACAATTTGTTAATAAAAAGTATTCTTTTTCTATACACTTATCCAATTTGATATCGGCAACGATGTACCTTCAAATGCAACGCGACTCTAAATCAAAATATATTGTCCTAAGGTAGTGTGGCGTTTTTTATCAGCTCCGAACGCGGGAGAGCCGACGCTTCGGGAAAAAACAACGCCCGCGCAAATTTATTGCGTGATCTCGCTGCAAATTCCATCGGGTTTATGGTCACGTTGATTTAAGAAGTCGGGATAATTTATGTATACTTTAAACAAAATTGCAGCGAGATATTTGTCCGGTGCGAGAAAGCGCCGTTCATTTGTATGATTTAACAATTTCCCGCGACGATCTAAAACGCCCGCCAGGGAAATTTGATTACAGACGAATCAAAATTGCAAAATAAAAAAGTAAATGTCTTATTACGTTAACCGTTTAAAATGTTCATTCATTATCGATTTCAATCAAAATCACGTATGAACGATTTTAAATTATGACAATGAAGAGTCTTAATTGAGACTCTTGAGAATATAAACCCTGTGACCAAAGTGTTACAATCTTGTTCAAATCAAATTTGATCAACTAAACTTCTTACAACAAGTTTATCATATTTTTAACCAAAGTGAATAAAATGTATATTTTTTTTTCTTTTTGACTAAAACTATAAATTTTGACACAAAATTTATAGTTTTTATTATATGAATTCAGATTGACTAAAGATTTTACATTTTGATTCGAAAATATTCTTAAGAGTATAGGATACGTTTATCATAATTTCAACGTATTTGACTTCAACATTTTAAAATTCATTTCTACATTCTCTTTTGTGATGGGTGTTAAACTTTTACCGAATTTTGAGTAAATTTCAAGTATCAATTTCACCAAAAGTTGTGTAACTTCTTGTACCGTAATCCTTTATATTTTATATTGGATTGTTATACTATAGTATATACTACAGTATATAAGTCTATAGATTTATATTTAACAATGTATCTTATCGTCTCCTATAGTATCTTATCGATACCAATCATACGTCATTATAAAATATATTATATCATATTTTATCACATCATTATATTATCTTATTTCAAAAGTTTATAGATACACACTTTAACCCGATAAATCAATTTTTTTGCAAACATAGAACATCTAAAAAAACTTTTTTCTTAAGATTCTGTCGAAATATAAATTTCACTTTTTTACGGCAGGTAACAAACAAAACAGTAGAAAATCGTGGCATTTGAAAAGCGTCTTGAGACGTTTTCGTAAAAGCGATTTCAATAGTTTTCTTATCTTTAATTCATATCGCGTACGGGCGTACATCGAAACAGCGTTTTGGTTACATTTTACAACGTGATTTTGAATTAATCGCCTGAAAACGATATTCAGCGTGCCTCGTAGTTGAGTTAATATCGAAATTTCGTGTAAATATATTTTTCATTTACAAGCCGCTTGACGTGGAATATTCAAAAGGAGAGCTCTATCAACAGATGTCGACCGCGCATATTTACAATTCATTAATACACGCAATTATGAATTTCCCTACGATGAAATAACCCGCGATCAAATGAGAATCGTTTTATCGATATCGCGCCTGCAACGTCGTAATTAAAAAAGGGAAAATAAAAGCAAAAAGTGGTGAAGCGAGGAAGTGTCATTTTCGGGGTTTGCCATTTTTTCCGCAAACAACGCTTTCGGAATCTGAATAACTGCACATCCAAAGTCTTTTCGATTTCTAGATACTTTAATTATAAAAGTTTTCATTCGTCCTCTTTTTCTGAGTATATATAGTGAAAAAAGTTGTTAGACTTGGCTTTAGGATAATTTTATACAGTTTTATATAATATACATCCCTTTGTTAAATTTTTATCTTTTATTTAGTTATATAATTTATAAAAAAGGTTTTAGTTTAAAGTTTCAAAATAAAAAAAAAGTTTAGAAACTGTTTTCGATATTTAAGAGTTTATTGTCATTTATTTACGTGATGTGTAAATAAATCCAAAAAATTCATTGAGAGTGAGTAGTCATCTAAATATTTCATAATTTTTCATTACTTCCTGTTTATGTCTGAAATGTCACTGGTCCCTTCCACTAATCTAACCAAATATTTAATGTCTTTTTACGTTCTTTAATCTTTGAAATATATTTATACGCGAATTTTTTTTCTTTTAATTCAAGAGATGTACTTAATAATTTATGTGAGAATATAATAATGCACATAAATTTAATGTTGATACAATTATACTGACAAACAATGGGAACAATCTAACTTTGCACTTATTTACATTATTCATAAATACGACTACATTAATATGAAATTGACGTGTATAATCATAATCTCTCTTTTATATCCTACCTCGAATTCATAAAATATATTTCAATGTTTAAATCAATTGGAACATGTCTAAATATTAGATTTAAGTTGACCCTTTCAATGTTAAAAAAGTCCTCTTAGCCTAAATTATTACGTCATTTAAAATTGAAAATTCTGTTTAATTTTTAATAACCAAATTTAATAACGGGATTTAATAACCGAATTTAATAACCGAATAAATGAAAAAATGTCAAATTACTTGACCAACCAAAATATCTCCTCCGACCATTAAGCGTACTTCAACATAAGTGCTCCATTCGCGACGCGAAATAATAACGAAATCGATTTTTCGGTCAAATTGCTCGATGAATCTTTAGTAATAGTCTATACTTTTTGGTACATCAAACCAAGTCGTAGACAAGTTTCGAGCTGGTGAAGTAAGGAGCGTTCTTTGAAATCGCTCAGAAACGGTGAAATGAAGCAACTTCTCGCTTGTTAATCCTTTGAGTTGGATCGGTCGGACAAATACAGTAGTGACGTGGGAGAAGGGATAAGCAAAGTCGAGAAGATAGAAGGGTGGAGGTTGAATGATTGAAGGGGTCAAACAGGGATGGCACGTACCTTGAGGGAAGCCATGTCGGACACGGATCGATGCGTTTGAATAGTTTCCAATTGGTCCAGGCACCAGTCCAGCTCTTCCATCGTTTCCACGGCAAGTTTCATGTAGGGTTCCTCTGCAAAAACGAAAGGAGTTCTATCTTACTAACTCGTTTGGCTACTTAATCTCAACTCACGGTTGTAAATGAATGAGCTGAATGAGCTATTTTGTTTTGAGCTGAACTGTTCGATTTTTTTTTCTATTACGCTTAATTACATCTAATAATCTTAGTTTTTATATCAGAGTTTAAAGAGAAAAACTTCCTTACGTTTTGCCATGGTCAGACTAACTTCAAAATTACAGCGGAAATCAGTTTTTCTCATAAAATGTTTATTTAAAACTTCCGATTTTTTTTATTTTTAAATGAAAATTAATAAATAATTGTACTGTTCTATTCATTTCCGTGAATTTTTTTTTTTATTTTTTTACAAGTCACAGAAGTATGATTTTGGCGCCAATGTTAGAATTGAAACTTCATCATCCAATTTGTCCTGCTTTTAATACTTTCATTTTAGAGAACAAAAAGAAGGAATCCTTTCACACACAGTTATTGAAAAATTCAATACATCCAACTGACTATTTCAATCGTTATAAGTAAAAATATCACTTGTTCTTACCGATATTGAATTTGTCGGAGAATTCAACAGAATTAAAAATTTTTTTATTATGGTTTTTATGTTTTTGTCTTTCAATAAAATATAGAGAAGTCAACTTTTTCTATATTATTGATGAGTGAACAAAAATAAAATTAAACATTTATTTTTAGTTTTGACAGTGAAATATCTGAAAACCTAAGGCGGTAATAAAAATCTTTTCTGACAACATTCACAAAGTTTGACAGATACATTATTCCACGTGGAAAAATAACTATTGTTCGCCCGGTAGTCGACATTAATTGTAATGTAATCGAACGAACGGTGATCGATAGTTACCTCCTGGAGCCAGGTTCCGCGCCTGGGGCGTGCTACTGCCTTGCGCGCCGCTACTCCTCCTCGATCTGAAAGGGTAACGCATTTTCAGTCAACTTTAGTATTCACTAGAAGCACGAATAATTGAAAAGATCTAAAAACTGAATGATGTTTACATCCTCGACGAACGTTCTGATATTTTTCGTCGAGAAAAAATCGTCACCGTAAAAGTCAGAGTTGATATTTTAAAAGATGCTTTGGTTTCTACCGTCGTTGTTTTAACTTGTCGGAATAAAATAAATAAACAGTATCAGTAATAGGTAAAAAAACACGAAGTGATCAATTAAAAAGACAGAAGATTGCTAATTCAATATTAAATACATGCATTATTAAATACATGGAAATACTTAGAACAAAACTCTTTACGCTAGAATTTGAAATTTTAATAGAAAGTCAAGAAAAGACACACGATGTATAAACACGATAAATAAGCATATCAAAACTTCAGCTTGTAGAAACCATTCTTTTTGTAAAAATGTACAAAACTTAAATTTTTATAGTAACGTTCTAATTCTTATTAAATTTAATTATCAAATTATAACTTTTCGAAAAAGTAGTAACAATTTTGTTCATTTTATAACTTTTCTGTTAAAATTGACTCCATAGTATCAATAAAAAGATTGACAACCCTGCAACTTAAAATGAAGAAACCATACAGAAAAAAATAATGCTAAATCAAAAACATATTCAATATAGAAGATCAATTATTGAAATAACAAGGGCATTATCTAGGTCAAACCTCAATGTTTTTTACTGAAAAACGAGTATTTGACTTTGAACCCTTGTTATTGAATGAAAACCGGTTTGTTGTTCGGTTAAAGTGATGATGCTGTTTTAACATTCTTCTTTCAGTAATAATTTCGATCATGATTCAGCGGAACTTTCTTTGTACAAGTTCGTAAAAATGTCAAAATATTCATAAACATTCCGCTCTATCCCGCGTGGAAAAAATCAGTCTGGCAATGATCTGACAATGATCTGACAATGATCTGGCAAGGAGTCTGGCCCAGACTACTTGCCTGACGGAATAAGTCTGGCATTAGTCTGACATCTGTATGGCAGTTGTCTGGCTACGAGTCCGGCAATAGTCTGGATTTGTTCCGCGAGCCGTACTACAGAAAGATGATTGTTTTTTAAATAAATAAATGAATATTTAATTATTAAGTTTTTCATTTATTAATAATATTATGCTCTTTAGGCCATTGCATATATATTATATATGTATACGTATATGTAGGTCGTTTATTTAAAAAATGATCATCTTCCAATAGTACGGCTCGCGGAACAAATCCAGACTTTCGCCAGATATGTTACCAGACAACTGCCATACTATTTGCCGTACGAATGCTAGACGGACTCCGTCAGGCAATTAGTATGGGCCAGACTCCTTGCCAGATTATTGCCAGATCATTGCCAGATTGACTTTTTCCGGTATATCATAAGTTTGGATATTTTTTAGGATTATTCATCGAAAGCTTTCCGATGTAAAATATCATTTTTACGATTACATTATTGAAGTGCAATATAAATCGCTAGTCTGACATCTTAAAATATAATATCTACAAGCTTTTCGTGAAAAATGCAACTTATTTTGTAAGTTTCATGATGTAAAATGTAATTATATACAAATGCGTTCTCTCGTAATAACAATGAGGCTTTATAAGGGTCGAATAAATGACCGAAACGTCGCGACATTGTAAAATTTTATAATAAAATAAATATTCACAGTAATGAAAATATATTTGTCTGTTAATGGCCGTGATTAAATTCTGATTTTACAAAATTATATACAAATATTTCATATAATTTTCTCAAACTCCATTTCTCAATGTACAACTTGATAATTTGTTAATGTTCAGACGTTCCCTAATTCAACAGGCTACATTTCCATTATTGCAGTTTATTAACAAGTCCTTGATTAACGAAATGAAATAATAATTGTTACAGTTCCGCCGCCACATTATGGTTCATTTTATAGATTCTAAACTGATACTTAAGAGATCTCATTCGGCATTAATTAAAACTTTTATGTTAACGACTCTCACGAACTTTTTACGTTGATAAAAAATTCAACTAACGAATATCTATATACAGCAATTAAAAGTTCCAGCGTTGCCAATCCGGCGTAAAATAATCGTCAAAACATCATTTAACGAAGTAAGCAATTTCCACGACATCATTTGCGATAATTATTTCAATTAGAAAAGTAAAAAACGGTGTTACGTATCTCGCGCTCGCATTCCCTTTTAATTAAAATGTCCGAAACTTTTGTTGAAGAATGGCCAAGTCAAGAATGAAAAGTAAATTTCAAAATGAAAAAAAAAAAAAAATAATAATAAAATAAATAAAGACGAACGAAAAATTAAGATGAAAAAAAAAAGGAAAAATAGGTGTTATCAAACTTACTTGTTTGTCGGCACATTAGTGAGCGACAGGAAGTTGTTCCGAACCGAGCGTAGAGAGGCGAGTATTTGCGCAAATGGTGTAACGATGAGATCCTCGCCATGACTGCAAACAAAGACCAGAAAATTAGGAAAGATATACGTTGGCAGCACTGTTTCACATGGATCAACGAAAAATTCAAAAATCAAAGTCAATGACAAAAAGATACAGGTAAAGAGTAGTGGGAAGAGTTGCCTGCTATTAATTACAAAGCATCGCAAAGCTAGGCCGCAAACATGCATTAAGTGGGCTATATCGTTAATACCATTTCTATTTAGTGAATCTTCATTCATGGTAATCGTAAATTTTACTGGAATTTGACTTTAAATGGAAAGCAAAATAGAGAAAATCAAATTAATTGAAAGGGGGGGTGGGGTTTAAATACATTTATCAGTCAGGATTGGTTGTTTTTTTGAATTATGTCTTTATAAACTTTACGATGCGGATTTAATTTAAATTGAACTTTTCATTGTTTGTTAAATAAATATTTCTATCAATTATTTATTATTGACATTAATGATAAATGAATATCTGCTCAAAAGTATTTTGTTGAATGGACAAATATTTTTAGAATAAATTTAAAGAAATAAAAATAAATAACATATTACTGTAGAATCACAAAAGTGTCGCTACAAAAATTAAGACATTACCTTCAAATAAAAAATGCACTACAATGTAACATATTTACATTATACTAAGGGCATTCAAGTAAAACCCGGTCATTATATCATTACTGCTGTATCAATTTGATTTAATTTAAGTTTTCCTAGTAAATTAAATTTAAATCATAATTATTTTTTAATATTTAGAATACTTTAAACAATTTTGTGACACGAATACATTGCAGAGTGACTTATTTATGATGTTACTGATAAGTGTTTAAATTCTTGACCACATGTCACATCAATGTGATAATATTTAAATGTCATTTAAAAATCTTTGGATCATCTTGGTGACGTTCACTTTCAAGTATTTGTGACATCTTCGTGACGTCAATTTGGAACGTCATATTTCTCTGATAATGAAAAGGAAAAACTATATCCCGTGTGATCCGTAAGTAACATTTATGTGACACGCGTTTAACATAACGGTGACGTCATTGCGGTGTCACCATGACATTCGTAGTTCAATGGAATTTGAAAAATTGTAATGCCTTGTCGACTAAGAGTTGTGGAGGTCATATAAAATGCTGAACGCGATAAATTCAAACATATAACTCTATTGACGTTATAAAATACTTTCAACAAAATCAATATTCTGTCCAGCACATTTTGTAATTTTAAAGTAAACAATTCTGAATTGCACTAAAATTATAATAATTCTTAAATTTACGATTTGTTGACTTAAAATTTTTCTTCTTGAGCGTGTGATTAAGTTCTTCAACATTGATATTATAAAATTTGAAATATATTCAAAATTAAGTACAATTTTGACCCACGACACATCTGATAGCATTAATTTTACGGGCGAAATTCAAATGTCAGATTATCTTCAAAACCCCTTCGTTGCAATAAACGTTTCTCTTGATTAAGAAGACGAGTGTACGGGAAACGAGGCATGATAAAACAGTGAAATAGTATAAACCGACTTAGAGCACGGTCGTTATTTCACAGGAGCACATTCCCGTAGAGCTATAAAGAGTGCGCGCGCATCGCCTTAACTGGAAATTCAAATAAATACAAATTATTTTCGTATGGAACAAAGTGCATCGTCTTGTATAAGGCGTGCATCGATTTGCCTAGTATTCGCTAATTTTGAAAAATTGCTGCGAATACAAGTTTTTGCAAAGTTGCAGACGGGAATTGAAAGGGTCAATTCTAATGACTAGATAAAGAGAAAAGATCTAAGTAAGGTAGAATCTAAAATGATTGTTTACAATGAAGATGTTTAAATTTCAATGAAAATATTGCCACGTATGGGATCTAAATTAAATTTGGCTAACTCGAAGGTTTTAATTAACATTTGCAAACCTAGAGGTCTGAATAATTTTTAATTTCTTAATTTAGAGGTTTGAGTTACAATTTTTCAGACTCATAATTTCTAAATTTTTAATTTTATAAATCAATGAAAGACTTCATAAAATATTTATACTTTTTAAAAGCTTTTAAACAATTGTTATGTGATACATAAAATTTTTCGTCTTTTTACAGTTTATTGTTTTTTATGTAATATATAAATTTTTTAGCCAACTTTTCAAAATATATGTTAAAATTGATTTTACTTTCGTACACTTCGTTTCGCAATTGCGCACCTTCGTCGCGTTTGCAAAGTATCGTTATATTCCACCCACGATCAATTCCTTTTCGACTAGAAACACATTCGATTGTCTGTTTTCCGTCGAAAAGCACGCATACGTTGTGTCAGTTATATTCATACAAAAAGTTTATTCTTATTACATTCGCAACAGTCACGCGCGACTTGCGTCGATAGAGGGAATAAAAACGTCACCAACTTCCACGGAAGTGAAGCGTTCTCTTGAGGCTGTACGTAGAACTTAAGATGTGACGCTAATACAATAAAATACCTATACCGTAGATACAATAAAAGAACTTGGAGGGAAATAAAGTAAGGAAACAAAATTACTGCGACGATTTATTGGTCTGGCAGTATAAATAAACAAAAGACCAGTTTGATTTGATAGATGACTCGAAATTTAGAGGATTTATTCAATCAATCAATTGTCACTTGAATATTTGTAACACGATTCGCAACAACCAATGGCATACGTTGAAAATACAACGAATGAGTCAAAGGTTACAACTTTGATAATTAATTGAGTGGTATTTATTAACGGATATTTTTCCAAACGTATCTGTAACGAAGTTTCAGATCGATCTCATATCGATCAATTTGATCATTGATCGATGGAAGATCAGACCGAACAAATCAGACCGAACGAGTCGCTAAAATTCGATGCGGCTCTGTCAAAGCAAATGTCAAAGTTCGCCACGAGTGCATGAAATCGCATCGTTGCCGTCGGATATTTAAAACCGAGTAAACTGCAATTAATTCCGCTATGACGTCTTGATAATCATTTTGATCTTAATGGCGAGAGAGTTTAGTATAATTTTCTTCGAATAATGAATTGTACAAGCAAAAACAAAATAGTAAACCGGAAAATTTGCATCGCGTTCTATTCTATCTATATAGTAGCGTTAAATTCAGACTACATCATTTGAAATTTGCGCCAAAAATTCAACAATTAAATTAGTTGGAGTGTAATTGTTGGAGTTGTAAATTACAATTACGTGACGTTATTATTACTGTGTTAAATAACTATTTAAGGTGAAATGTCGTACATATGAGCTATTTCTCTTGCACATTATAGTCAATTTTGTAAACAAAATTAAAATTCCATTTGTTTTCCAATTTATATTTAATTTAAAAGTTCTATAACTTTATCCACAAAGTTATAGAATTTTTTATTATAAAAATAAAATAATTATTCACAAAACGTATTTATACGTGTCACATTAAAAAAAAACTTTTTTGTATACACATTATCTTTCTGTTAGATCGTCTAAAAAATGTTTATGTTAAAAAAAATGTTTTCTTGAATTAGATAAGATAAACAAAAATTGTAACAAAAAATATAAATTAAAAAAATAAAATGTTCCAAACAGATAATAGAATTATATATCATTTCACCACGAATAACCTCAGAACCTTAAAAAATTCAGAAAACATGTTCTCTCTATGAAATAATTCAACAATATTTAGAAATATTTTGTTTCACAAAAGACCAGCGAAAGGTGAGAATTCCAGAGGGGAAGTTAATGACAAAACAGACGCAAAAATTAGCGATAAAAAAGTTAAGCAAACCAACCGTTCCGTGTACACTTTCGACAGTGTTTGTTCTATTACTTTTCGATATTATGGCACGAGGAATACAATGGTGATCCGAAATTAGACCGGTATAGCGCCACTGCAAAATCGATGTTGCGCTCAAAAATTTAATTTCCCGTTATGTTTGCGGAACGGCGCTGCGAAAATTCTATGTAATATTATGTTTCGCGTTTCCTTTCCATGAGCTGCGTTCGACATAAGTATCTTAATAACGTCTCACATACATCTGGTCGGAATGAAAAAGGAAATAAAATCGGGCAAATATTTCACAGTGAAATTGCTCCTAAGCTTGCGTTTTGAAATAAAACAAAAATCTCGGAAACATTTAAGTATAAGTAAACAAAATAAATTTAACGAAAAGCATAATAATAATAAAACAGAAAATAAACGCAAAGTGGTAAAGAAAAAAACTAAATAAAAAAGTCAATAAGAAATCACTCTTAAGTGAAAGTTTAAAATATTAAAGTAAACAGTGTGGAAAGTAAACAAGAGTAAATAAGCAGTGTGTTATAACGACCGAGGTAAATAATACTGGTTTTGTTATAATCAACTGTTTAAACGAGAAAAATAAACGTTGCCGTAAACGGATGACTTTCGGCGATCTATTTCGTAAGTTAAAAATAATGCGTGGAGAACAAAAATACGAGATGTAAACATAGATAGTCAGAGAGATTGCGTTAGTTACGCGGACGAGAGTCAATGGATTTACATCCGATACGCTCAGCGATACAAATACAGGCTACTTAATCAAAGCTATTGATCAAAACTATTGCTTGTTTTACGGTAGCTGTTAATTAACGATTGCAAGATTGTTGCATTGAATTACACTGGGTGTGTCGAATTACATCAATAATGTAAATAAATAATGACAGAACAGTGGGAACTTTAACAAAATATTGCCCAACGTATTACTTGCAAACGTTAACAAATTCTATTGTGGGAACGTGATATTCGACTATAAATGCTAGATAAGTTGCTAGATTAATTTTGCGATAAGATAACAGCTTCTCCTAAAAGAAAATATTCGCTTTAAACAACTGTTTTAAAATTGCGTATACAGTGGATACGAAGGTTAAAGCAAATGTAACGATTTGTACGATATGTTACTAGGATTTCTAGGTTCACAAGCTTGTTACGCACACCCGTTTTGAACGTCGATAGTTTTGTCAATAATCTTTAGGTAGTAAACCAGTACCTGTATCGTTCGACTTGTTGCATTAATTGTCAACAATCGACCAGCAAGTGTTGCCAATATTTGTTACACTGCGAGGTGATTCCTATACTGAAACAATTGTAAATGACGCATATTGATACGTGTCGTCTATTTCCTTTTTCTTTAATTTTCTTTTCTTTCATTTTAAGAAATCACAAAATATCATATTCAGTTTAAATTTTGCACCAAAAGAACAAATAGTGGTTCATAAGAATGACGGATTTCAATTTTAATTTAAACATCGCGCGAAAATATGAAATTCTTCGTCATCAGACATTTGATTTTGTCATTCAAATTTGAATTTCGCCTCAAACAAATTAATTTTATTGTACAAAAATAAAAATATATTGTTCCAATATACTGTTTCCAATTTTAATATGAATTTATCGACAAAGAAATAAAACAATTTAAATTGCCAACCCTTCTTTTTACTTTGATAAAGCTGCACACTTTTTATACGTATATATGCATACATTATACGTATAAGAGATAAATAATAGCCAAATGTCCAATTAATATACGTATAACATAAGTAGAGTTTTATTGGGGTACATATCTCAATTTAAATGTCGCGCCTAAAAATTCGAAGAAAATTTTTTGATTAGTTCTTAAATTATTCAAATGATAATGATGTGGTATTTCAATAGAGATGTTGAACATTGTTTGCGGATATTTGAATTCGCCTCGCATATGGGCTCCGCATTTTTGAGGTATTTCGAGCAATCTTGGAGCAGGAACTTACAAATCTCGTTTAGGTGGCGCTTCGAAGCATTGCTCCCAAAAAAGGGTCCGTCTGGTGGGGCGGAGTCGTAACGCCGAGGCCGAAAGGGTGCGCGGGAAACCAGCGGCGCCAGCGACGCTGGCTATGCCCTCCGCGCTCAGAGATGGCGAACTCATACCCCCTTCGCACCGTTTCAGGCCACTGATCGTGGCGCCCAGCTCGATTGACCCGCCGCCCGATCCAGACATGATTCCACCGCACCTTTATCCAGCATGCATCCAGCTATTCTTCACACGACCACACTGCCACGTCTGCCCGGCACTACATTTTCCGACCTAGTTATTTTTGGTGGCAATTCCCTCTAAAATCAATCACATTACCATTCAACTCTTGTACCTTTTGGTGTACGTAGATGGCACTCTCTTTAACCGTTAGTTTGACTGTATTATTAATTTTTAAATAACCTACAACGTCGAATTCGACGAAAATTTTGGTTTTGAATCTCAGTTTCGACATTTTGTCGATTGACAGGTTTTTACAAAATGACTGACAAAAAAAAATGAAAAAAAGGAATGATAAAGAAGACTTTACATTTACTTAGACTGAACTCTTTCCATAGTTTTAAAATTTGTTTGAAAAAATTTTTCTGGAAACTTACGTTTTCGTTCTCGTAATGTTGTAAATTTTTCTTCAAACAGCTTGAGCTACGACAGATATTGTGTTATTCTGTTTGCTGAATTAGAATCAAATTTAGCTAAAAACTGGCAGACTTTCATTTAAAATATTAATCGCAACATTGGTAACTGTATATTTTTTTCCACAATCACATTTTGAACGATATTGAACGGCAGGTAGTATTTCCACACATTTTAAATTATCAAAACAATAACAAAATTCGAAATGGTACATCGCAATTGGTTTTGAATTTTAACACTAAAGTGTTTACAATCAGTGTAACGAGCCGTTTTTATTACAGACGGCACTGCGGTTATTGCAAAATAGGATCGCCGATGGATTTTAATTACATTTCGGTGTTCATTGTAAGTGTAACGTCGTGAATTGTATCGATACTAGAGCGATACTAAACGGCGCTTTAAGTGAGAAAATTCTTCCGATGATGCCAGCCAGACGCTCTGACATAATAGCATTGCGGTGTGTCGGGTTGCAGTACAACGGCGCCCGCGGCGTGACTTTATCATGTTTAAGCGCCCCTCGCTGATCCGCTACTACTTATAGCGACAATATAGCTCCCGTTTCCAGCTCGTTGTCACGATATTTTAGAACGTTGACTCGCTTTCCTTTTACGATCGAATTAAACAATTTACCGGAAATAAAACACACACTACCATTTTCATTTTATCTTTTTCAAACCTTTCGATATGAAATTTGACAAATACATCAAGGGTTTTTGTGCCGATAAAAAAAAAAATTTAATCTAATCATGAAAAGCGGTCAAACGTTATTTTTACTTCAATTATAAACTATTACTTTTTACAAATATTTTTCAACAACTTTTTATAAACATTCAATTGTTACATCGTTCTAATAAAAAGTTTTTTACGATCTTTGTAATTTTGTTACCTTCCCTTCACTTTACAAACTTTAATAACTCACGTTCGACCACATTTTACATCGCAATATAAGGTGTACGTTTTAACCTGCAAAAGCATTACATGTATTTTACCTCGTTGCTTGATTGAATATAAAAGCGACCCATATTACTTGTTCTACAATAAATTACCGGAAAATATAAAGCACGACTCATGAAAGACACTTTTTGATTTTGCAAATTGATGTTTGCAGTGAGCAAAGTAGACGGTGTAATCTGTTACCGAATCGCTTGGAAAAAATGATTCAATCTCATATGCATCAGTTGGAAATTGTAGAAATAAATTTAATAATGTCGTACGGACGAATACAATCGAGATAATCAATAAATATAATGCTTCGCGAATCGTCGGACGCGATCGGTCGTATCGTTTGATTTCACCCTTATTCGTTTTTCTACCGAGAAGATATCGTTCAATCAACGGCGGCGAATTCTTCGTAAAAAATTGACGCAAATATTTCATATCGAGCGTCATCTTCCACGATGCGCCGCTGATATCACGCTGGAATTCTCCGTATCTCTTCGTGATCGGGGCCGAAATGTTTGTTGCCTCTAATTTGAGAAAAAAATTATACCGAGAAAAATTGAATCCAAAAACTTACGGTGATGTAGATAAACAATTACTATACTTCACACGTCGTCAACTTCTTCTCAAAAAGATGAAAAAGTTTACTAGGAGAAAGAGAAGTATTCACGATGAAACATTAACAGTGTGGTTTCGAATTATATATTTTTCAGTATAATATTTTACTCATTTTGAAAAATATTATTTTTATAATATCATATATATGATGTTATAAGAAGAAATCACCGTTATTTCTCAACGATGTTAATAGAGTATTTTGAGTTTTAATTCATTTTATTTTTAATATTGTTGCGTTTGACAAGAGTTTTTATACTTTTTCACAATGAGTGTTTCAAACATTTGTGTTACAGTTCTACAATAAAATGTTTCCAAAAAATTTCTAATACTTTCATGATTTGTTTTAAAAAATTTTTACGTAACCAATTTGACATAATTAATTTCAGGGAATGAAACCGTAACCGTAACCGTAACCGTAATCGATTTGTAACCGATTCATTTCTTTAACCGTAATCGTAATCGTAATCGAAATTCAAAAATTTTGGTAACCATAACCGTAATCGTAATCGAAATCACGTAACCGTTTTCAATAAGTTACTGAAATGTACTGACACTTGAAACATAAAACGCAGTAATACTGAGTTAAATGCTGTATGTTATTTCA
>JABFOV010001729.1:0-23364 GCA_022817685.1 Aradophagus sp. ZL-2020
CACGAACCATGCACTCGCGGACGAGTCAAACGAGTGCAATCTTAGTATTCGTCCATGACACAGGGAAGACGACGGAGGGAAAGGAGGGGGTAGGGGGAGGGAGGGAGGGAGGGGGGAGGGGAAGGGGGGAGAGGGGGGGGGGGGGGGGGGGGGTGGGGGGGGGGGGGGTGTGGGGGGGGGGGGGGGGGGGGGGTGGCGGCATCGTTGGGACTTTTAATAAGGACGAGACGCGGCGTGCAACTCGGTCGTAGCGGATAAAGAACGGCACTCGGGGATCGGCGAAAGCGCGCGACGGTGTCTTGGGAACTCGACGAGGTCCTTCCAGGGAGCAGCTTTCCAGGTTTAATACGATCCTGGAAGCATCCCCGAGGACTTTCATTAGGGGAATTTACAGGGGACGGTGAGTTGCAGCGACAGATCCGCCTTGTTGCCGGGGCCACTAAATCACTCGCAGTAAACGGCGCGGAATTTATCGCTCGCACTTTGCTCACGCGTGCCGCGTATAAAGGCAAAATTGACACGGTTAACCAACCGCCTGGTGTATATCAAGTGGTGCTCGCCGGCGTCGCTGAGAGACTATTGTCCTTGCGATAAGGATAACATTTTTACAACCGATCGCTTTTATTACGATCTCGGTTATAAACATTTTTATGCCCCATACGCGAGTTTCGGCCGCCTCGCACTCCGCTGTGCCGAGCGTGACCGCGCGCTCCTGCGATCCGCGATCGGCCTGATACCGCACAATTAAACGCGCAGATAAGTCCGACGGGAACGACTTTTACAGGATCGATGGCCGGGCTGAAATTTTAAATGCTCCGTTTCTTTTGACTCGACGGCAAATAAAGATGCGGTCGACTCGCTCGTGAATAGCTGCCGATTTGGGGGTAAATTGAGGGCCACTGCTGCGAGCAAGTTGTCAAGACGTTTTATTTGTACGGGAGATTGAATCGATAGGAGACTTTCAGTTTCGTTAATTATAAATTTGTGTGTGACGTTAGTTTTTTTTTTATTATTTTGCAAATTATTAAAGAAGGTATCTACGAAGGACCTAAAGGTCGAAGGTATCTAAAATTTTTGCCAATGGTTAATCAAGTATGGTTGTATCATATAAAAGTTTTCATTTTTTCTTATCCTTGAATTTCAAATTACATAGAGATTGCCCAAATGTGCTACGAGTTTAGAGTTGGAATTTCATTTTCTATATTTAATACGAGAATAAAAGTATATAAAACGATATTAAACGTAGTTGCGAAGAAAACTTCGTAATTTAATAGTAACTACTTCCTCTTTTTTCTTTGTTCCTATAATTTATTGTAAACAACTCCCTTTTGGCTTATACAAAACTTCTTACCTGCTACCTCTTTCCACATAAATCCCTTCGTTTGTTTTAACTTCCTTAGTTTCATGAGTCGAGTTGTATTTTAAACCTCAATTTGTGACAGTTGAGTTTTCTAAATAACTTTCAACTTTACTTCCTTTCGAGCTTAATGAATAAATATTTAAAGCATAACGATTTTCTACAAAATTAGGTTTATTGTTTTAATATATGTGCTCAGTTTCGCAAAGGCGAACAAAAAGTCTTAAACGCGATTTTGTTTGAAATCACAAATTAATTAATTACCTCTCGCATACCTTTAAATTCAAATTGAAACATTTTCGCTTCTCGCAGTTTAAATTTTTACACATACTATCTCACGGTTAATATTAACGGAACGCAACTTCATTATGCGAACCATTTAAGTTAATAACATGCATTTAAATTGAACATTAAAATTTCAGCTCCAACAAAAGCATTCCTTCATTTCATTTCAAAGTTTACTAGAATTTGCACGTAACTTTTTATTTTGAAAAGTTGTTATAAAAACATGAAACAAATTCAATGGAATAAATATTGTTCGACAAATTCGTTTAACAACGACGCAACTTAAACATCCACTTTACCTAAATTCGTGACAATTGTGAAGTTGATTTAAATAAAGCAATGTGAAATGTATGTTACTAATTTGCATAAACAATTACGATCGAATTTATTATCGCATTTTTTTATACTGTTAATAATTTTAAAAATTGTATTTAAACATACCATGCAAAATCGGACAAAAGATAGATGAAAAAAAGAAAAAAAAATAGGTCTTAAACATTTACGTGAGACTCATCGTTCTGCAATGTTCAACGATGCATCGCTGTTTCGAAGCGTCGCTTTCAACAATGGTACAGTTTTCAAGTGTAACCCAAATGTCCAAACATTGCTACGATTCTCGTTCATCCAATGTTTTTGTTAGAAGCACGTGTACAGCACATTGAGAGCAAAGATTGACCTATGTTTAACTCAACAAATGTGTATTGAAAACCTATTCCAGCGGTGGTGCCAACAAATGTTGATGCAACTGTTTAGCGATGGGCGGTGATGCCCAAATACGCGTTCAATAATTAATGAACCGTATTCTTTAAACAAAGAAGTACTTGCAAAAATTACTTATTCACAAAGGGATAATTTAAAACAACATAGCAGTATTCATTAAAATCAATATCAAATTTCAATAGATGTTTAGGAATGCTGTTAATTTTTTTCTCAGCGTCGTATTATTAAAAATTATGATAAAATCATGTAGTATAACATGGTGGAAATTGTTGTATAAGACAGTAGAAAACTCGTATCACTCAAAAAATGTCTTTTAGGCGTTTTGAGATGTTTTAGAAATCAAAATGAACCCGTGTTTTATGTTAAGACACTTTTGTCGAAGCATTTTTCACAATGCAGAAACAAGGTAACCAGTGAACAAATTTGCTACAAAAGCAGCGTACTTTACGTATCATTAATGCAATTGTAAAATCCTTTGTCGAAGTATCGTTCCTTTTCGTCGCATTGTCAAAACTACGAGTGAAAGATATAACTAACGGGAGGGGTGGGGGTGCTTGCGATTTATTGAAATTCGATTACTGTATCTGCGCCTGTTAAATAAATACATATACTCGAGAAACGCAGTTGTTTCTCGTTTTCCGGCCGCGAGTAGCCTTGTGCGCTTTAACCTCTCGCAGTAGTCACTCCAGACGAAACGTGACTTTGCTCGACTTTCATCGCCTCGTTCGCTTGAATCCCTGATAATGTCAATTATATAAAGATATTTAATAGAAATCCAAACGCGCGAATGCCGTTTTTCAATTTTACGTCTCTCGCGGCGCGATTATTATTATTATTATTATTGTTATTATTATTTTTTTCGTCACTCGGGTTCCTTGACTGCGAATTTCGTGATTGGGTTACGCAATCGCAGAATCTCGTTAATGGGACAAAATATATTTCATGTTACGCAAACCCGGGGGCGTAATCACGTGATGCAATCAAAGCCATCATCAATGTACAAACCGCTGGCTTCGCTACGGCTTCAGGAGCGCTTTGATTTAGGGAAATGATTTGCCGGTAATCGGCGAATTTATTGCAAAATATCTTTCACCGCGTCGACGCGCCAATATGCAACTGATAAACACTGTCTCGGTAACACGTGCATTGATACATTCTTATTTGCGAACCCGTCAAGCGTAATTTCGGGCCAATTTGTTATTAACACAACTACCTGTTATTGTTTAATTGAAAGCGTTAATTCGGCGACGCGGTGATTGATAATTTCACCGGCGCAGTCATTCACACTTATCGCACAAGCTGAGAGCGATTAAAACATTCATACATTTTTATTACCCTCGCTCGTTTTAATTGTCAAACTCGTTCCACGCTCTTTTATAACACAACCAATCACATCTGCGTTCAGTGATTGGATTTCAATTAGATTTAATGATATAAGGTTCAATAAATCTATGTTTATTAATGGCTCGGCGGTTTCGGTTGGACTAATAATTAAATGAATGAAAGAGGAAAATACGACTGAAAATAAAACTACAAACTTTTTTCAATCTCGTAAATTGTACCTTTGTCACCATGTCAATAATGTGTTTGTCCGCTTAGAGTAATAACTTTTATTACTACGCAGCATTTAATTTTGCCATTCAGCCCTCGCCTTGCAAGTAATGCAAGAATGCGATCGAAATCTCAGTAAACCGCAATATCGAACATTTTTTACCCAAACGATTTGATTAAAGGGCCCGGTATTTTCACCGCGACAAAAATTAAATACCTTACCATTCTCTTGACCGTTGCAGCAGCGTAAGAAGTTCAATTATGCAAATTCCCCAACTTGAAAAGCCAGCCTTTTCCCGCCGGTGCTTCATATTTAAACGTCCCAATTCGAAGACGCTGAAATCGTAATTGAGTTAATATCTCATAACAAAGGGGAAAAAATGAAACGAAAGAGAGAGAGAGAGAGAGAGGGAGAAAAAGGAGCTGCGCGTATCCCTAACCGCGTCCTTGGCCCCGCCGCAACTTGGCCACAAGAATATCAAGCAATCGTGCTATTAGGAACTTTTTGTCTGCGAGGGATTCTTGGCGGGTTACGTAAATGCAGGCGCTTTGGACGTCGCCGGCTTTAATACGAGAAAGAAGAGGGTCGCAGCCATCAGGATCAATGTACCACGCGAAAGAGAGGAAGAGCCCTCTCGTGTGCACAGTCCGTTAACCCCGGTCCCCTCGTGAAGAGGGTGCCTCTCAAAATACACACGCTTATACATACATGACGAGCAGCCGCGCGCGTCTTTTTCACTCGCCCCCCCCCCCTTCCATCGCTCGGTCGCCTTCCTCCACTTTGCCGCCTTTATTCCACCTTCTTACGCCACCCGGCGCCTTGTTGTGCCGCAGTTTTATGGCCCCGAGAATTCCGAGGTGCCAAACGATCGGAAACATACATTTATGGATGGCCATTTGCCGGGGGCGGCGATATCGGCCAACGGGTTCGGTCCGGCTTCCAATCGAATTGTTTGCGAATTCGAACGCGCCGCGCGTGGCGATTTATTTTAGTCGGAAGACGCGTTTTCACGAGACGAGCTGGAAGCTGGCGTAAACGTGTTGCAAAGGGACCGGCGATGGCCGGGGTACGAATGTAATTATGGAATGAGGCAACGATTGGGGAGTTTTAATGAGTGGGTTAACGTTGACGTTGCGTCCTGGGGAAAGGGCGCTACCGCAATGAGGGCTTTATTTTCGCTTTCGAGCGACGGCTCTTGGTGAAAAAAGAACGAGTGCGCGGTCGTTCTATCATAAATACTGCTGGTTAGGTTCCGTTTCAATGTAAAAACGAGTGTTTTTAATCAAAACTCATTTGTCAGCGATTTTAAAACACTTTCGAGCGTTAGGAACATAACGTGTCACTTTATTGTTTCATACTGTACTCGAGTACACGATTTTTCACCTACGGCATATTATAAAGTAGTTCCAAATGGAACAAAAATGGATGATTATTTGTTTCGAAATAAATGACTCGTAACCACAACCCTCGGTGGACATTTTGATAATTGTCGACCATAAATATTCAGCCAGTCTACTACTAAAGTATCCTCCGACATAATGCAACTTTCGTATCGCAACATTGTTGCCGTAATCCCAAATCTGATTTTTATGCGAGAAAAAGTAATTTTCAGTTGAGCGTATGTCTGAATAAATCACGCGTCGCGAACTATATTCGTTGAACAAAGAAGAGTAAAAAAAAAAAAAGTTTCTCCTTCAACTTTGTACATGTCGTCAATTTTCGGATCTTCAACGCGAATTTCATTCCTTGCGTAAACAAACGTTACAACTTTCAACATTCGCGAGATGTTCGAACTTTCGTTAACGCACTGGCAGCGCCGCGAAATACCAGGCGGCGCATCAGCACGTGAAAACTGCCTCTAACCGAACAAAATCATTATCCAAACCCCGGCGACCGCTATTAAAACTTATTCTAACGAATAAAGTTTCCCTCCCCGATCTTGCAAAACATTTCACTTTAGCGAGAAATGAACGCTCGGAGACGCGAATCCCGGCGGAAGAGCGAGCTGAAAGAAGATGAAAGATTAAAAGGAGGTCGACATGAAGGACTAGGGAGACGGTGGGGGAGGGGTGGCGAAAAGTAGGCGAAAAAAGAGCTAACAAGCGGCGGTGAGAAATGAATTGTGACATTTCTTCCGCCACTTTATTTTTTATCGCCAATGGAAAAGTTCGCGTTGACATTCGTCATTTCCTTAAGTTGGGCCTTTCGCGAACGAAGAAGCTCCATCGCAAACACTCGGCCGCGGGTCTCTTCGCTTGGTTCTTAACCCCGCGCGGCCGCCGAGCTTAATGCGACGATTCTAAAGCCCGGCGAATTTCTCGTAAAAAGTGCCCTTAAAGGCGAAGCGACTCTTGGCATTAGCGAAATGCCAGAATGGCGCAATCAACGTTCTCTTACCTGGCGCGAGGCTGGACGAGACGGGGTTGCCGGAAGGGACGGGGGGACGGGGGGTTAATGTCAACTTTGAAATGTCACGTAACGCGTTGCCCGGGCCGCGCGCTCATTGTCTCGGCCGGGGTCGAAGATTAACGCGTTCCACGGGATTACTTGGCGCATACATCCGAGACGCGGCTTTTGACGCCCTGCAAAAACCATTATCGGCATTGTGATTTCGCCGACACACAATCTCGCGCTCACCTTTCTCATTTTCGTTCCGCTTCCTTTTCCTTTGCGCTCGTTCCGCGCATTTATTTTCATCGATTGTTCCTCCCCCACTTCATCGGGGAGAAAAAAAGTGCATGAAAATAACACACACGGAAGCGAAACCTTTTAAAAGGTTTTCGTACGTTTAGATTGTTATTTCTAATGTGAGAAAAGATTTTGGTGATGTAATTAAGAGTGATTTTTGTTTGTTACATGCACACGGAAAGCTGAACGTTTCTGATTATATTTATTATTATTGCGTAGCAAATAATCGTATTCGGTGATTACGCGAACGACACCCGGGAAAAAGTTTTGCAAAAATGCTATGAAAAAAGATAAATGTTCTAGATTGAAGATGCCTCTTCTCAGGAAAGTTAGAAATTCTTTGAGGAAAAATTGTTTTCCTCGTATCAAGAAAAGCTTTTCATGAGGGAAATAGGTAGACCCAACAAGCGGATGGTTAATTTTTACTATTATTATTTGTTACTCGTCATTTGAAATTGAAAATAGAGAACAGCATCGAATGAATGTGAGGATCAATGTTAGAAACAGTTACTGAATAGACGCGTGTATCGATCACTGAACGGAAGGAATGTTTTTTATGACTAATTCTGTTTCCGTGATAAAATTTGTATCTATCACTAAGGCAACAATGTCTACGAAAATAAAGCGAATGATAATAAGAATATGGCTGCGGAGTAAGATGAATGAGACGCGAAAGATGTAATTGGATGAAACCGAACTGAAACGTTCGAACGTGCACTTTGCGAGATGGTATGTACCATTTAACCTGGTTCTCGAGCAATGGCGCGGCAACGGAATTTTCAAAATGTAAAAGCCAATTATAGTTCATGGTATTATCTCGCTACTTTGCTTTATGTGCCACTTTCGTGTCCTTTTTGTACTTGGCGCGCTTCGCGTTTCGCGCGTGATGGACAATTATCTGTATTATTTATCCGCTTGACGGAATTTTATCGTGGCCCAATTCCAACGTGCGAGTGATGGCATTCCGAAGTCTTCGGAGTAAAAAATTATCCAAGTTTTTGGGAAAGTTTTCGAATTTCATTTTGACTTCGCTGTTCGAATTCACGAGAGTTTTATGAACTGAAAAAATGTCGAGTGAATTAGATTACGTCAGAATGATTGTTGTTGAAAGGTAATCGATCGATAAAAGTTTAAGAGAATTAATCAATAGTTTTGAAAACTCGCAAATTAATTCCAAGTCAATTAGAAACAAGTGGTGAATAATGATTGATGATTATGAGTATGAGAAATGTAACAAGTAAACATTACGTTATAAAATAAAACATGTTCATCTCGAAATTCATAAATATCAATAATTTCATCAATCAATCAATCAATCAATTAAAAAACTATTTTTAAGATGAAACTATCAAAAACGAGACACTTTGTAATAGATGCTTGATGACCGTTGGTAAAATAAAAAAATTATTTTATGATCCATCGTTCAAAAGTTACAGTAAAAAATATTGTTCGGCGATTACTTACCTTATCCTGCCATGATCCGATCGATTGATTCATACCCGAGTACTAATTACTGATGCACGGACAAATTCAAGTGACATTTTATTAAACTAAAATAATTTGTAACTTAATCTGTCAAATACATCAATTTTTTTATGACAAGTAATTACTTAATAATATACTATTTCAGAGATATTGATTATACAATTCCATTGAAATAGGAATTTGTAGTGAAGTGTAAAAATGCACATTAAAAAAATTAACAATTTGAAATGTAATGCTTTAAATAATAGCTGTTGAACGTGTAAAATTTATTCCATCGTATTATTTGTTTGTAATTTCGCGACATCACGTGAACGAAAAACTAATGACCCAAACAGAAATTTTCGTTCATCCGCGACTCTTATTTGCAAGTAAATACGCCCGTGCGTTTTCACGTAGAACACACGAGCGTAAGTTATTTCGGGATGGTATAAAATAAACATTGTATTTGCCATTATTTTCCGTGCTTTGTACACGTGATGGTCACTCACGAGGCTCTCGGCTGTTGCGCCATTGGAATTAATGCGCAGGTACGCACACACCTCTGCGTAAACGTGAGCTTAACAGGCCGCGCGTAGTCACGTTTACGTGTCTCAGACAGTTTATACAAAATCAAGTTCAAATTGTAAGCCATTTGCGTCAAACGCAAATCCGCTACGAGCGTCTGTCAATAGACTTCGTCACTTCGAAATTTACTTCGATAATTGGTCAGCGAAGCGAGCTTCACTTTGGCGCGTCATTGGCTATTTGTTAAGAACAATGTGGTCGCATTTGCGCGATGCTTTTCAATCAAATTAACGTCGCGCAGGGCGACGGGAAAGGATACTGTCATAATTACGTAAATCGTTATCTGCCGATTCATTGGAAAGTGGACGTTACTGAAACGTAACGTTATATACGACAATTTTATTTCCTTTTTTCGATTTATTTACAAAGTACGGTATTTTATTGGATACTTTTCTTAATCGAAGCATTTGATCGTCCTTTTCTGTATTTCACTGTACCGAGTCAATGATGTAGTAAATTTTACAGCGACATAATAGAATGGTTAATGGGTAAAGGTGATTGCTCGAATCCTTATAACCAGACAGGTGCATTTTCATTTAACGTCAGTGGAAAATAAAAATTCTATTTTTAATCGAAGGATTTTTGTCGTTGTAGGAAATGTCATCTGCTTGAATAGTGTATCTGCTACTTTTCCCTCCAATGATTATCGTAACATTATGCGACATCCCGATGTAGTTTGCAATTTTGTATTCATAGCTGATTCATAGCTAATAAAATCGTATAGCATTGTTGTTTCGTGTTAAATTTTGCCGTTCGAATGACATCCAAGGATGCATTCATTTATAAAAACGCGAGGTGCATTCTTTTTGCTCGTGATTTTGGAACGCTTTATCGCATTCAACAATGACGTGTTCATAAAGCCACATTAACCTATATCGAGAAGAATAACTCACTTCGGTGTCTAGCTACGTCGGCCGATAATTCAACGATA
Organism: Aradophagus sp. ZL-2020; assembly: GCA_022817685.1. NCBI lineage: Eukaryota > Metazoa > Arthropoda > Insecta > Hymenoptera > Scelionidae > Aradophagus > Aradophagus sp. ZL-2020. The sequence continues at coordinate 9,583 of JABFOV010001729.1, forward strand.
CTTAAATGTTTAATCAATCGCTATTCAAACGAAACTTTGCACGTGGCTTGTTTCACCCTCGCGCATCGTTATTTCATTTCTATATTGTTTACATCTGAGTAATCTCCGCGCTCTCGCGTTTCATTCGATTTATCCGTCATTGTAAACTTGATTCGACAATATCAGTTTCTCGACAGTGCCTGCGCGCGCTAATGAAAATGAAACGAACTTTTGATTTCGATATAATGTGACAGACTGTCACTCGCACGCGCGTTAATTACGGACAATTTCGCCCGAGGTTTTCGCGCGCGAAAACAAGCGCTCGATAAAATTTCTCTTGGCAAAGGTCGGCCGGAAATTTCGTCGCACTGAACCTCGACAGATGTCATACTATTTTTTATCGAAGCCGGCGACCATGCGCAAAATAATTGTTTCGCATTAGTGCGCACAAATGGTTACTTTGCATACTTGTGATTTGGTAGATATTACTTAAACACGAACACTCGTTTTTGCAGGAATTTCATAAGATCGTTTTTGTAGGGTTTTCATTCAGATCAAGCAATAGCAGCGGACAAAAGTTCTGTTGCAGGTATCTTCTGCTTTAACTGTTTTCAAACCGAACATCGTTAGTAAAAATAAGGTTGAAAAGATGAAAGTAATGTGGGACGAAAATGTTGAAATCGATAAGTCTCCGGTCGGTATAAATCGAGCCGCCCGTCAAGTCGATTTTATTTACCGAAGCAGTGTCGTGTGAATAATAAATTTGGAATTTGATGAAATTCCGTGCGTTTCGTAGCGACCGCAACTGTTCTGAAAATAGTTCCCGAACACAATCGATATATCATTGTGCGTTATGCGCTTCGATTCGATTACTGAAATGCTTTTTTCCATTTTTAGTCAATTATTAATCGAGGTCATCGAAGATTGTAAAAAAAAGGAGGAAAAAAGTTGTACGCTGCATGTTTATTTTCATCTGAATTAAAAGAGGTGATTGTTAAATATAGCAAGTATTACTCGCTCGGCGAGTAATCTCGAACGAAAGAGAATATCGATCGTCTCGTGCGACAAAAATGAGCATCGACGTTTTTAATAGTCCGCGGCTCGGTTCGGAATTGGTCGCGTGAAATCGAAGCGCCGATTTATCTGAGACGCAAGGCCCCAGTGGCATTAATTAATCCCGCCGTTCCGCACAGGATAAAACGATTTCAACTGCAATCGGGGCGCCGAGGAAACTTGGTCTTCGGTTTCAAGAAGTTTGCTTATATTAGTCCATTCGGCGCCTCGGAATAGATCTGGTAAAGCGTTCGATCGGCACCGTCGAAGTTGGCCTTTGCATAAATATAAACGCCCGATGTTGCGCCCGATTGATGGCTTATAAACACATTTACAGCCCCGGCTCTTTGCGTCTGACCCACTTGAGCGTCCAAATGCGATTCGTTTAAACGTTCGATCGCGTTAACGCTTTATTTATTGTTCACACTGCAACGCGGTATGAAAAGTCCCGGCGGATGTTTGAAACTCTGGAAAATCGGGTCAAGGAAGGATTAATTAGAGCGCCGGTTAATGGGGTTGAAATTAAGTTAAGTCCCGATTAAAGCGCGACGGCGAAATTGGAATTTTATCCGGCGCAATAACGTTATTTTGATTAAAATAAAGTCGGGTATAAATTTGATTTTCGCGTTAATTGAAATGTTCGTCTTTGATTACAATGGCGGCCGTTGTTGCCGCGTCTAATTACTCCGTTCGATCGAATCAAATGGATATGTAAATTACTTCGGGTTTCGTTATCAAAGTGTTTCGTAACGCGAGAAAAAATTTGCACTTCAAAACAAGTTCGTGCACCGACAAAAACGCACCACGACAAATGTTAACGTTAAATGTCGCGTCACGAAAGTGCGTCTTTTAATCGAACTACGTAACATTCACTTCACCCTGGTTTTAAATTGATTTTTTTTTTTTTTCACTCGACAATATATTTGGTCTCGCGATTTCGGGATTGAGCTTGCGCGTGGGGTAAAAAGTGACCGTCGCAAGGAAAGCCCCGGCGCAATATTCCGGGTGGAAAAATTTAATAATTTAATAATTTAATGCGATGTTTACGTAACGGGCCACGGGGGCTCGGGATTGCGAGCTGCCGGAGGTTTTGGATTGCGTAATAATTTAGGCGAAAACGGCTGATTAAATTCCGGACTGAACTCCGGCATCGATGTACCGGAGATCGATATTGCGCAGCTTCTTCGGGGAGGCCGGCGGCTGCACCGTGGGACGTCTGAGGCGCGCGCCTTGTGTCACTTGAGCGACGATTAGTCCGACTGGCAAATGTTCGACTGCGTCGTCGCCGTGGTGATTACTCTTGTATTGAGAAGTAATAACGCGATCGTGGCGAGGCAAACGTTGGCGTACGAAATATTTATCAGCGCGCCATCGATGCTGGTACCGCGTCGTCGTATATGCAAACTGCAGATAGCGCGCCGTTGCCCGATAATACCACGATACTGTTAATGTTTGCTTTTTATGGACGGATGAGCCTCGATCCTCGTAAATTCATTTTCCGTTTTGGCTCTCCGACAATTACGCTTCGTCGCGTTTTTATTAGCAGCCGCGTTCTTTTAACAAACGATCGACCCAAGTTCACTTACCTCCTTTGTTGCTTTCACTCCTCATCCGTCCTCGCTACGCGATTAATTAATCTGTCAATAGCAACCGAATTTTATTGCTCAAAAATGTTGGTTAACTCGAAGAAGTGCAAGTGCAAGTACTATGCCGTTAAAAAAAAAATAGTTATCACAATTTTTTACTTCAAGTCGAACGTTTACCATCGATCGTCCGCCATCGACGATTTTTCATTAAACATTTTTCATTCGCAAATTCCCACCGGTAGTTTGTCGTCTTTTGTTCTTCAGTGATTACTTTCGGACCAGTTTCCATTAGTCACTTTTATGGTCTGCTTTGCGTTTCATTTGAATATTAAAACACAAGAATTACAATAGCCGCAACCAAATGGAATAGTGGGATGAAAAAATTGTTTATCCAATGGATTAGCGGCCGCTATCGCACGTCAATACAGCGCCTCGTCTCCGAGCAATTATGATTTTCATTAGTAACATTTCAGCAACACATGTCATCCGCGCTGTTCGAGAGCACAGACTCCGGTTTGCTACTCAATGTTTCCGTTGCGGAAGTTGTGGAAAGCGACCGAAGCTTTCCAAGCTTGGATTGTGCCAATTTCCTCGCGAGCCGTGAAGCTTACTGGGGTCACAGTTATAACGAGAGAGAGGCGTGTGTAGAAATGGGAATTGGCAGTGGATTGCGAAAGAGCAACAGAGACAAAGACGACGCGTCTCTGTGTTAGTGAGGCGTTTCACAGTGCAGGTGAATACTTTGTACTCGGTGTCCTGATACTACACAAAAAAGATTTCAACTGTGACATCTGTTAAATACCTTTTGAAACTGCATTCCTTATCAAACTACGACGATACAATTGTATACTTGTCATATTTTTCTCACTCAGTTTCGAACTTGAAAACAAACTTTTTCTAATTTCAAAAATTATACTTCATATTATTTTGTACTTGGAAAGTAGTATTTTCGAATGAGCAAATCTGAACTATCTGAAGAAGTTTCGAGTGTACTACAAATAAAACGTATAATGTGTTTTAAATTATTTCCTCTTATAACAGTCTAGCGTTTTGGCAATGAAACAATGTGTATACTACTACCTAATAAATGATATTTGTTGGAAATAAAAAGATACTTAAAGCCAATAATTATGTTATACCAAATGCGAAAAGGTCGTTCTTAGCAACCTTCCAGCAATCGATAAAATATTGACGAGGAACGTCGGTATCAATGATTGAACGTGGACCAACAGAGCCGCCGGCCTTGTTGCCCGAACAATGGAAGATCGCCTTAACTAATTTTCGGACAGTGCAGTGCGCTGAAATTGCATCACCTTCGAGATGATGAAATTTCAACGAAGACGACGGCAACGCAGTCGGTTAATTCCGGTCCACCCTGTGAAAGCGGCTGGCCATTCACAAGTCGATACATAGACGGACTCTCGCACGAGACCGTGAATTAAACGCACACGAGGGCGGAAACCATGATTCGCCGGAGACTTCTGGGATTCACACTGATTGCCCAACCACGCTACCGGTCGCTGCGCTGCGCTGCCAGATAAATTGCAAAACTCCCCCCCGGCCGTTTCCGGCCTCTTCGCCTCTCGCTCCCTCGCTCGACGTCATCCCTCTTGCTAATATCTGTGGACGAATGTACGCGATTTCGTGCCACGCTAGGCGCATACCAAACCGTCTCGTTAAATCGCTCGTAGAAGTTTGCGTTTGAGAACTCAAAGCTGTCTCTAGTGTCCCCCTTCCCCCTCGCCGTTGCCCCCGCCCCGCCGGCGCTCTCGCGACGCCGCTAAAACATATTTACGAGGAGCCACGGCACCGCCGGGCCTTTTGCGACTCGCGGAAACACATTGCGGGCAAAAGTTTGCGCGCGTGCACTCGACGGCGGACTACAGATGCGGCTCCCAACTTCTGCCCCCCCCCCCCCAACCCCGTTTGGCCGTTGCTTCCGGAATTAAGAGTTGCGGAGACCAAGTCACCCCGTGAAAGTCGCGCCTTCGTTAAAGCGGACTTCGGTGAATACATTTTGCCGCGCGACGCGCCGCATTTCTTTCGAGTGTCCACGTACACTTTTCGGCCACAGAGTCGTCGGGCGGAGGGCAAATTTGTGTCTGATCTTTTTCATTTATACTGCTTGTTCGCTGATCGATGAACTTTGTCAATTTGTGGAATTCGATGCGAAGGAAAATTAGTTGTTGATTGAAGTGTTTTACGAGTAATTTACAACTTTTGAAATTATTATGGGTGGGTCGTGATTGCGGTTGTTTTTTTATCTTGATTATTTAAGATACATCAGAATTACGGCTGAAAATTTAAATCGTCGCATGTAAATGAAGATTGTTTTGTAATATTGAAAGATACGTAGAAATCAATTTTAACAAATATATTGATGGAATCGACTGAGGACGCCCTTACTCACATTAACGAATTGCGATTTGGCGTATTCGAGTTGGAGTTGAGCTTCTCGAAAATGTATTTATCATTAATAAACGAAACGTTAATAGAAGCAAGTAGGACAAATTTTCGAGTCTGTTGAAAATGATGCTGAATTTTTCCCGTACGTCATGTCTTTGTGCATAATTTATCCGCAGTTAAAACTTATTGACAATGCAATTACCCCTATTGAGAAAATGCATCACGTCACGTGTATATTTAAGCAGGCAGTTGGCGACAGCAGTCTTTTATGTGATGTATCACTAGAATTTCGGATGGAATTTGATATTTCACTTTAAGAGAGGCGTGTTCACAAAATAATGTTTATTAGACTGGCTTGACGTTGCGCGTTTATGTTTTACATTTACAACCCGTAAAACAAATACAGTAATCCACAAAATTATTGTATAATTAATTCCCGTATTTTACGAGCAAACGTATACGAAATCAACGATATAGAACTCCGAATATTAATTTATTAAATTACTATGAAAATCTAATTAATGCGAATCTCGTTACGGTTTAAAATACATTATTAGGAAGGATTCCATTAAAATTGTAGTGACCCAATTTTGATACGCGTTATTATGCACCTCTATACTTATAGTGAGTGGAGCGATTTGGAATATGCGGCATTGTTTCGACAGGATAAATGATTAGAAATACAGGTGAGACGTCATATGATTCGTTTCGATCAATCAGAACCTCATACACTCGAGCAAAGTTGAATCATATGTTTGTACTATTCGTGACATTCGCTCATCGGAATGATAAACCGTCATAAAATCGCAGTGTTTTTGCTGATATTCAAATCAGCCTTCTTTCCCCTCCGTCACTTTTTCATTTTTATCCGGTTTTCGAAAACAAATATTTCTTCGAAATCTTTTCTTGCGAATTTCGAATAACATACGATGCTTGTGGCATTTTTTCGAGTAAGCGCCAAAATAAAACATGAAAAATCTGAGTGTTTGTTGATTCCTTTTTTCCCGCTCTTTACCCTTTCCGTTGGATCGTACTGCGAACGGCAGTCGCCCAATTTCCGAAGGTCACGTTTCTGTGCCACCGGGTGTGCGATGGCTATTGATTGTATTCAACACGTGGTGCATTTGCACTTTTCAATTTTTCTCATCTCAAAAGATCTCACCAAAACGTAACGGGAATTTTGAATTTCGAATAACGCAATCGTTGGAAAGCTTTTGCAAACCCAAATTAAAATATACCTTTTTGCCGAAACGTATGCGTGGAAATTACTGTTCTCTTGTGTGCATTTTTTTTTCTTTTTTTTATGACAAGCATAATTTAAATATAGGTGAAAAATAAAACTTTTTCATAAAATTCTAAACCAGATTTCAGTTGAAAAATGTTTCAATTGAAAAAAATATCTGATTTTACGTGCACTGAAAAAAATGAAATAACAAAATTTACTGTGAATCCATAAAACACTACAAATGCATTAGTAATCAGTTTCGTTGTTGCATTCATAAGAAATGACATTTTTTTGTAAAAAATGAAAACTTGTCGATTTACAAATGTTTATTGATGCAATGCACAACGTATTTTCTTTTGTATAACAATGTCTATTGTCAATTTTTTTCTCCATGCAGAACGATGGTTTTTGTAAAGCGATAAAAACGATTTTGTAAGCACTTATTCTTGTGCGGCTAAACGAAAAAGTCAGGTAACTCCTATTTGTGCGTATGACGAAAAACGCATATAAAGTTTTTCTATAAACTTGTAACTAAAAGCTAAAACTTTTAGAAACTTCGACGTATATTTTTGGACTATCAATACTAAAAACTTCGTTATTAATATTGATAAAAACAAAGTTTGAAATTAAAATCTTTTGTTTTTTGCTTTTAACTTGATTCATAATAAATTTATATACAAGTTAAATGGCTCAGCGCATTTTGCGCACTAACAATGGCTCAGTCTTTTTTATTTCTTTTTTTTTTTTCTTTCAAGCACGTTTGTACTGGCTTGACAGAATCAATGTAATTATTTTGAAAATGTTTATAAATAAATAATCATCTTTCATCATGTTAAGTATATTTTACTTGTTAAATTAAATAAACACGCATCGACATACCCATTTATTTTCTTTTTTCTTCTTTTATTATTATTATTATTATTATTATTATTATTATTATTATTATTATTATTATTATTATTATTATATATTTTTTTGAGTTTTGGTTTTTTTGAGTTGGTTTGCTGGCTGAACGTCACTCCTGTAGAACATTCTTCTTTGTTAGCTTACACGTAGACGAGACACATTGTTAATAAAAATGATTTTTCTCTACGTAACATTTAAAGAAATAGAACTATACACGAGTGTCTTACAGTAGGATGAAGCAGTTAAATGTTGTATTATATTACCACTAAGCAATTTACGCGCGCATGCTCGCAAGTTAATTCGCTCGCGGTAGAAATTCTCGTGATAAAAGATGCGGCGAGCTCGTACGTTTACAGTCGTAAGATATTAGTATGAATTGACAAAAAGATCGGAAGGCGCATAACGAGTCACGAATTTCGGATACGTCACAGTCGGAGCCGGCGGTGCTTGCGCGTCTGTGTATCTTGGCGCAGCGTGCGTGTATGAAAAAACAAACATATAGGCGCGATTTGGTTTTCCGCGACGACGCCGACAACAATGAAACGGCCTGGCGAGAGTTGATCGGCCTATCGTTTCGAGCCGGCGGCCATTTCACCCGGCTTTGCATACAAATCAACGTCCAAACGACCCGTAGACCGGGGCCTTCGTAAATGCGAAACCTCGGCGTGAATGTTAATAAGTCACCGATGTTTTCTTACCAACTTTACCAGAAAAGGTGTCCACGTGGGCCATGCGAGCCCCCTTTTTGCCACAAAAAACTTATCGCCCCGAGGTATCTTAAATTAAGACGTGCCTTGAAACAAAACTGGTCTCTCACTTTTCACTCCGAAAACAAGTATCTCGTTTTGATATGAATCTGAAGTTTTCCACGTGGAAATATCCACATGATTCGAACTTTTGAAATATTCGAACAAATTTGATGTATATTCAATAAATTCAAAGTATACACACATAGTTCAAGCAGATTTTAAATACATAGGTCGAAGCAATTTTCATGGTGTTTTCGATATTTATTTCTGCCTCTCCCACCATGTTATCATTGTTTTCCTCCTTGTCGTTACTCCCGACCCTCCCCTCCCCCCCATTTCTTTGAAATCATCTTCCTTTGCCCACCATCGTTTTCTCTCTCTTTCACCCATCCTTTTTCGTTTCTCGTTTTCGGCGATCCTTCGTGCTTACGAAATTCGTGTTCGTTTATCCTGCTGAAAGCCACGCTGAATGTTAAACGGACATTTTCTTTCGTCGGGAATTTTATCGCGCCTCGCTAATACACATTATAAACAGTCATCGACGGCCAAGCGAATGCGCTTGGCCGTTTGTGTTCCGGCCAACCGGACCCTCGAGCTAAATGCACGGGTCGTAAAGTTTTGACGGATTTCACGTTTCGCGATATTTGCCTCAGACGCTGCTGACTCGCTCACGCGAGAAAGGTTTCGCGCCAAACGAGGATTTTCCCGCTGGGCTTTTCAACGCCGGCCAACGAATCCGGAGCATTCCCAAATTTCAGCTTCCCTCCTTACACGCTCTCTTTCTTTGCCTCGGTTAATTCTTTTAAAAGTTTCGTACCGCAAAAAACGAAATGCTGATATTCGCCTTGCGACGCGTAATGAGAAGCTAATATTCTACAAATAAAAGTGAAACTATTAACGGTAGTTTTTTTTACTGTTTTTTTTTTTTTTTTTTTAATTTATTATATTTGAATTTAATGATTGAATCTATTTGTTTCAGGTATGTTTTGCACAAAGTTACTAAGGTAAGATATATTATTTAAACAATTATGTTCATTTACATTGTCTTATTACAAGTATTTTATTTTTGTGTTTATTCTTATCTTTTATATAAACTTTGTATTTGTTTTTAATTGTGTATAACTCGGAGGAAAGCTTCCGTACACCCGATCTCTGTGATTTATGCAGTCTTGCCGTACGACCTTCAAGCGATTCACTGCCAGAATCACAGACGCTGAGTGTATATAACCCTTTGATAGCAATTTACATTTATCATGGCAGCGAAATGAGGACTTTTTTCTTGTATCAATTAGAATCACATAGTAGAACCTAATGACTTTGAGTGTGTTTCGAAACACAAGACTGTGTCTGAAAATGAATTTAATGTTTCGTTCGAAAACATTCTTTCTGACAAATGTTTAATGCTTTTCGAATTTATCATATATTTTATCATTTATTATTAAAAAAAGCTGAATTTGATTTAACGTATTCTTTTGCAACGAAATGACAAGAGTGATTGTCATTGCCGGAGCGATCTCTGGAAGCGAGTTTTTCCGCCTGAAATATAATAACAAAAGTTGGACGGGATAGAAGCGCGCGACAGCTGATTAAATTTCAAAACACAAATCGAAGAAGGACAAATACGCGGGCGCACGAATTGTATGAAAAGGAGAGGAAAAAAGCCTAGTTCCACAATAAATATGCAAAGTACTTTATTTTGCTCCGGTTCTTGTTAATTAAAAATGCATTAAATTCCGAAAGCGACGTCCCGCTGGATGTATAAAAATAAAATTCATTATACGTCCGTAGCACACGCGCCTCGCCACGTCAAAATCATCGGCGATAATTCCCATTTCTTCCGCGTGCGCGCAAGAAAAAGTAATCAATTCCAAACGTGAAATGAATTTTATTTGCCGCGATCGCCGCCGCGTTCTTTATGAAAACGTAAGGGCGGAATATTTACTTGGCGCATCGGTCGGCTCGCAAAAAGTACACCGCCTGTCGACGCGTTAAATTGCAGCCTCTGTTGTGGAAAGCGAGACGTGTCGTGGAATAAAGTTCCGCCGTTTCCTTTTTTCTTCTCTCCCTCTCTCTCTCTCTCTCTCTCTCTCTCTCTCTCTCTCTCTCTCTCTCTCTCTCTCTCTCTTTCCACCTCCATTTTTTTCAACTCTTCCTCTCGACCCCTTTCCTTTTTTCTCCTATTGTTTCTCGATATCGTCGTCGTGGAGAAATGAGAAAATAATTGCGAGCTTTCGCCAAGACGAGGTCTTGCCTTCGTGTGTACGCTTAAACGGTTTTCCCTTATCGACCCCTCGAATCAACCCTCCTCCTCGAGCTTTTTCCTCCGACGTATGTTCGAAATATATGTCGTGTTGCGGTTACAAATCAAGATCAACCCTTTTATCGTCTCACTCTTTTGTCTCAACATTTTTCTATGATGGTGACAAACGATTCATTTATATCCATTTATTATTTGCTATCGCGACGATTTATTCCTGTTTATCCGTTCGATTAAAACCGAGTCGTCGTCAATTACCCGCCGGCCGAAGTCAAATCACACGTCGCGACGCGAAAATTATACCGTCGAAAGTAAGCGCAAGGAAACGATTCTCGGTGTTATGCGCAAACGAAACGGAAAAAGTTATTCGATTTTCATCAAAGTATTACACCCGTTATGCGGTGAAACAGAAAATATATGAAAAACATGATTAACATTGAATTATACAATTAAAATGTGCGCTTTTCAAATTTACCTTTTTGCAGCTTCAATCACAAATATCGCGTCTTCGCTATTCTCATAATACCTCATCATTCACACCGTAAAAGTTTCATCGTAAAAGAGTGGTCTTGATCTACTTCCAAAACAAATACATATTTTATGTCATTCATTTAGGTTTGACACCGCAATTTCAGTAGCAAACTTTGCGGCATAAGCCAGCCTATTCGCATCCACATACCGACGTGACCCTGATCCCATTATATCTTTTGATTCTCAAATTGTTGCGAAATCATAAATTAAACAAAATTTTGAAAAGTTAACTTGCTTTCGACAAGCCCGCGCAACCAATTTTCAGAATCAAAACGCTAATTTCAATTAAGATGAAAAATTCGTTGCCGCGACAACTTGAGTGGCAATACTTCAGAAGAGCAAAATCAATAAGTGACATAATTATCGTGCTCGTTCTCCAATTTAGAGCGACGCGTCAATATCTTGCAGGTGGCACCGTTCAAAGGGAGCATTTATAATAAAATTCTAATAACTTTTCATTTCATTGATTTCGTCGACAAAACGCGCGAAAATAACGCACTATTGACGGACCGCGTTCTATACATATTTACATAAACACAATGCAAAGCGACCCAGCAACGTCAAACATTTCATTAGGCCTCTGTATCACAGCGTGCATTATGTTCTTAATGATAGCAGTGCCGTTGTTAACTGTCAGTCGCGCCCTTGTTTCCATTCGTACCGCGCTAACAGGTTATACGTAAATCGACGCGCATCGTCGTTCGGATCCGCAACGCGTGTGCCATAACTTTTAATCCACCGTGTCGTGACTATTTTCGCTCGCGCGCCACCGGCTGATGCACTTTATTTTTCAACGCGAAACACGCCCGACATTTGCCTGTCGCTCCTCGCGATTCGCGACGATAGCCGGCGCTTCGTCCGTGAGATGCCCCGGGCCGGAAATTTATCGGCCAAAGTTGAAACGTAAAAAAATATTTTTCCGCCGCTTTGGCCCCGGCGCGGCGGCCGAACGGGGTCTAAGTGCCGAAGTTTCGAATCCCGGCCATCAACTAGTTTCGGAAATAAGGATAGATGATCGCGCATAAAAATTATATTACTCTTGGCGTTCGACGTTACACGGTTCGAACAAACTTGGGCCGCGACTATGGATCAAGATCGAAAGTTTTGATCTTAAGGATTCATAAAATATACGATTGCCAAGTTTCGGAAGAAGCAACGGAGAAGCGTTTGGGACGCTTTACTTTTTTTCCCTTCCTCTTCCCTCCCTCCTTATCCCGTCTTATATTAGGCGAAAACATGTAAAAAAAACTTTGATTTCCCCGGCGAAGTAGACGCGAAAGTCGCAAGTTGCGCGCGCTCGCGGCGACGCGCGCGAGCGCCGGCGACCCGGTCGAAATTGATCGCGGTCGAGTTTACTGCCGAATTGATTGCAATTTCCCGTTATTTATAGAAAATCATACGACAGTCCGACGGCGTATAAAGAATTGACGAGTGTCGGGTTGGAATTTCGCTGCGCACGCAAATAATGGCATTACCGTTCCAATTATGTAAATCAAGCCGAGGCATCGGATATTGATCAATTCCATTCAATCTGCAACTTATCCATAATGAAACCGAGATCGCCCCGCGTAAAGTATACTTGAATTCGTTCGGCGTCGCTTTCATTAAGCCCCGACACAATCGCGCTCATCAGCTGGGCGTCATTTTTCACATAATCATCGATTCATAACGAAAACAGCTCTCCGCACTGCCGTCTTACGGATCGCAAATAAAGCGGCGAGAGGAAACGAGGACGGAAAGCGGGGAACGGAAAAATATAATAAAATTGATAACAAGGCAACGAGGTGGCAAATAAAAACAAAGATTGGCCGGCGGAAAAATAACCGGTTCGGCCCGTGCGTCTGAAATAACAGAGCGCGGTAATAAAATCAATTCAAAATGACTGCGAAAAAATAAGGAATCCTCCGGTCGCCCTCGCCAGCCGTGCTTGCCGCCGCGCCGCCTACAAAGTGCTCGGAGAAATTGTATCCGGCGATATGATAACATTCTTTATCAGTATATGTTTTTCGAGCGAAACTTAAAGCGACGAGAATTTGGCGCGCGCTACTTGACGGAGTGGCACTCTCCCTTATAGCTCGGCGACGCTGAAAGGGGCACCGGAGTGGTTGGTGAAAAGCCCGGCAACGGCGCAGAATGGTTCGCCGCGGAACTGGGACGAAGCGATTGCGCCGTCGGACTTTGGCGAGCGCGAGAGGAGGAATCAATGGATCTCGAGAGAAGATTAACAAGGAAACAGGAATTGCATTTGCGTTGAATCGGAAGCGAGCTGGCGGATAATGTTTGTTCACACGTAGCAGGCATCAGGCGCGGCTCGTCTGAGCGAAAAATCGTTTGTTTGCGCGCGCGTGATCAACCCCCGCCAACCAAAAATCAGCCGATGTCTACAGCGGTGTTTCGGTTGCCTCCCGTTTCTCCGTTTCCTCGCTTTCCTTCCCTTTTTCGCCTCTCCCCGGCCTTTTTCTCCCGCTTCGCAGCTCGGCTCCTTTGCGCGTCGCAATAGGGAACGAAGACGAGCGTACCGCGCCGTCAAAATGCAAATTCGGTCCGCGCGACTTGTTGAATTATTATTTTAAGCCCCGTAACGGCCATTCAGTTGGCGAAATCTCATGAAAATTAATTTATTTTAATGCACTTCATCCATCCGCGGCGCCGGATCACTATTATCTGCCTCGAGCCAAGGAGAAAGCCAACCCGGCACCAAATTAGCGTTCGATTCAAAGCACTTTTTCCGTCCCCCGCGCGACCCCTCCCCCGTCTCCTCTTCCACTCGCCGAAGAAATTCACTACTCACGCCCAAACGAATCGCGTCCGACTTTTTTTTCCCCGCCCTCCCCGCTCCTGTTTTTTTTCGGTATCTTCGCTTTTCTTGCATCCCTCGCCACCCTCTCACCCCACGCCCGCAACATGCCCTCCCCCCCACACAGCTCAATCACACACCACTCCACCTCGTCGACAGGACAAGCATAGTCATGAGACCGGAACTCTGAAAACTAGAAAGCGGGAATGGTAGAAAAGACAAGGGCACAAAGAAAAGGAGAGCAAACAAAAGAATAAAATCATACTAACAACCGATACATGGTTGTCTCATGA
>JABFOV010001730.1:0-23363 GCA_022817685.1 Aradophagus sp. ZL-2020
TTTCACACTATGTCAATCGTGTGGACAAACATGATGTTAATTGTATAAGTAGATAAATTATTATGATTTATATTTGTGATTGTTTATTTTAAAAAATATTTTTTTTTTTTTTTTTTTTTTTTTTATTTTTTTTTTTTTGATATTTTTTTTTTTTTTTTTTTTTTTTTTTTTTTTTTTTTTTTTTAAACAAATTTAAACTTTGATAAATTTTTAGTCGAAAAAGATACATTTCTATCCAGCGAAGCAAATAAAAAACAGTAATATTTTATCTTTAATTATGCTGATATAAACTAAAACTCCAATCTTGATTTTCTACAAACGACATTTCATTTAGTTTAAAATCGTTGCAAAAAAACGTTTTAAACTTCTTGCATATCATTCCAACAGTCCATTTTTTAATGTATAAAAATGAAATAAAATGAGATATGAAAAACTTGTCTTTTCCTTAAATGACATAATTTTCTGACTCTTTCAGGTTCCCCCGAAAATGGTTACCCCGCTTTTTATATACATTTTTCATACAAAAAAAGGACGATGAAAAGTTGTTTTTCGTTTTAAAATATAAGTTAAAAAGAGCCCTCAAAATGAAAGTGAAAAATAGAAATAATAATAATAATAATAAAAAGAAAAAAAAAGAAAAAAAAAAGAAAGAAAAAAACGTTGCAAACTTCCTGCAATTTTTACATCCCGGCTCGTTATTGTTATATCACGTAAAAGTATTTGAAAATTTTCTGCTCCAATTAGGTTTACATGCGCCTATAATATATTTTTGATACTTTCTCTTCTTGCGATTCGCCACTGCACGAGCGAATAGTTAAACGTAAATAATTAGTGGAACGATTCTGATTTATTAGCCCGGCACTTAATAACGCCTATCTAACTAAATTAATAGCATTGCACTCTCGACTTTTTGTTATGTTGACTTTAGAAACTGACTTGACATGCTCTGTTAAGACCTTTGCAATGGTAATCTAATCTACCCACCGCGTCTGTTTATCAGGCGTGAATTCCCTTTTAAGCGTAATCACTTTATTTTCATTTCAAATTCAATTTCAACAATTGTTTATGCAAAATACCGGCTCATTGTTCCGCGTGGTTTTCAATTTCGTTGTACGCCGGTAAAAGAATGTGCAAATTCTCCGTTGAAAGTTAAACAGTAGAAATTGGTACTACTGTTTTATTGAAATTTCAGCCAGACACTAAATGAAGTAGAAGTTTGCAACATTATTTTTACAACTCATTCATTAAAGTTCAATGAAATTGATTACTATATGAAAATTAAATGACTGGTAATCTTGAAAATGATTTTGCAATGCATAAGGAAAATCGCGCTAATGTATTTATTGTATAATATTCTAATTGTGGAATATTTATAAAAAAAAAGAAATCTAAAACATTATTACATAATTATTACAAAACAGTACAATAAAACTCGTTATACAAATTTACTTTTAAGTATAGAAGAATGTTCACTTGCTTATAATACATTTAAAATAAATGGGAAAAAAATTGTGAATCTTTTTTTTAAATCCCTTTATAATGTGTCTTACAAATCATTCATTATAATTGTTTAATTTTTTTTTTTTTATCTATTTTATACTATATTTCAGAGGAATTCAAATAGTTTTTGATACAAAAATTTCAAAGAACAAAGCTTATTTTTTTATTATATTGAAATGTTTATCAATTAAGTAATAAATGTTTATTAAAATGTTTATTAAAAATGTCGGTAATGATATCTACTGAGCTACTGAAACGACCCGGAGGTACAATTCTGTTTACTTGTTAGATAGATGGCACTAACGTTCACATGTTTCTCAGATCTCTTATCAGTCTTTGGTATTTAATCTTTCTTTATTCCGGTGTTAAATTATTGTATGTATGATAAATTTGATATGACGTTCAGCAAAGTTTTGATTCGTAGAAATTTAACGATCAATCAAGTAATTTTATTTGCGTACTTTTATGCGTATTTTTATCTTGAACGTGTTTTAAAGAGTGATTTAAAACCTATTTATAAAGTGATATTGACTTTAAAATAAAGTTCAAATATTGTATTATTGTCAAAATAGAAACTTATAATTGATTGCAATACAAATTATATTATTTTAAAGTTAAAAAATGCAGTCAGTACAAGCGATGGCGACAAATAATTGTAAATTGCCGCATATAATTAGTCCTAATTGTATATGTAAAGAATCATCTGGTCAAAGGTATTCATTTTAAAACCACGCTTTTCAAATGATGTCATTCTTGAAATAAATAGCGGAACAAATTTTAAAAAAATGAAGTAATAATTTATAGTAAAAAAGTATTGAAACAAGAATATTAATCAAAAACCCAAGTAATTGCTGAATAAACGACATAATAAGTAAATTTTAACAAAATTCATTAAATTAATTTTCTAATTTCATGATATTTTCTGCTTTTTCAAATATTACACATTATTTGTACTTTTAAATCAAAAGAAAATTATTTGAACGATACAATTTGTCACAATCAATATTAATTAAACATATTAACGACAGTATTACAACCGTTACATCTCTAGCATACATGCAATTTCGCGCTTAATATTTTATAACTATTTTGTATTACTAATCCTTCACTGGACCTGTGTGTCCGCTGGATTTTGTAATCGATCAAATAAATAAATAAATAAATAAATAAATAAATAAATAAATATTGTAAGTCATTATAAATTTGTCAGTAAAAAATTGGTTTTTATCAATTGTGTCATCTAATAATAATTTGTTCCTCACATTTTCAATTGTTTGGTCTATATTAATAGCTTTGCTTCATTCAACATTGCATAAGTCAACAACGTTATTCAAATATTGATTCTTAAATGCTACAGGTACTCTAAGACGTTACTGATTTTAACGTTTCAATAAAAAAACACAATTTTTAATTCATCATTTCCTTATTTAACATGCAACTTGAATACTAAAATGCTTACTTTGTCTCTAAATTGCAGTGAACAAGAATTCATTATTACATTGCATTTCATAAATGTATTATCAACTGCATAATGGTCCACAACTTAATTACAAACGTGCAGTTATTAATTTTGTCTTTTTTTTTATTATTTCAAATCATCGTGTCATATCTTGTACATATTTGTATTCTTCTTTAACTGATTAAAATTGTATTTTTGTTTCTTTGTTTGTTAGAAACACGTTTTCTAATACTTTATTTTACATCCAAAACTTGATTCTTTTATTGTCTTAAATGGTTTTAAAACGTTTATTTTGTTTCTCGACACTGTAGCTCAATTTTCCTGAATTCATTTAAAAAATACTTCATATTTGAATTGCAATTCTCACTACTATCATTATCTTTAATGATTTACTAATAATGATGGAAATCGATCATTAATAATTGAAAATCAATCATCCAATCAAAATCAATTAAAATCAATTGCAAACTTTTTATCTGTTTTAGACGTACTTCAGTTAGTTTGAACTTTGTTTTACATATATTTTTTACAATAATTTATTTTTTTTTTTATCTTCCAGGATTAAAAGTGATAAAATTGCTACAAAATCCAACTGTATCTAATTGAAATCAATAGCAAACGTTATCTTAAATTAAATATTTCAATTGTTTTAAGCTGTTTTTCTCAGTACTATAATCCCTTTCCTTTGAGCAAGTATTAGAAAGATAGAAGTAAAAAAAAAACATGGTTAAATTCCATTAAAACCAATTGCCAACATTTCTTCAAATTATTGTCAAGTTTCTAAAAATTATATCGAACGTATTTTAATTCTTTTGAGTTCTCCCACCCAAAATCATCAATTTTATAAACCTATGAAATTTCTAAAGAAACCCGACAAAATCCAACTAAAACATATTGCCAAACGTATCTAAATATTATATCAAACCTATATCAATTCGTTTAAACTCTTCCATTCGAAATCACCATCTTAACACCTACGCAATAAAAAAAATAATAAAAAAAAAAAGAATAAATAAATAAATAAATAAATAAATAACAATCTTATTGAAACCAATTGCAGCCATCCTTTGGAATCCGTTTCAAATACGTGCCAATATGCCCATTCTCTTTCCATTCATTTCCATTGACTCGCAAGCAGCGATCTCCTTGGCCGTTCGGAAAGTGAAAGGCAAAACAAGACTCGCGCGGACTTCGGCCGAAGCCGAAAAATCGCGAGGCGAGAGAAAAAAAGCTCAATTGATATGGCGCGCGCGCGTGCGTGTGTGCGTGCGCGCGCACGTTCGAACGCGGCTGCAGCGCGTCACGGCGCCGCACACAGCCGGCAACAGCAGCCAGCAGCGGCATGCCCGTCATCGCGACCGTTTCTCGCATTTAGACGACCCGTTTCGGAGCAGACCCGTCTGTTCGCAGACCAACTTTCGAGCCACGTCGAGTCGAGCCATCCAAATTGTCTGCGATCATGGAGGATAAGTCCCACCTCATCCCCGAGCTCCGTGAGAAATTCTTCAAACGCATCGACAATGAGGGCCATCAACCTGAAACAAGTGAGTTTGATGTTGCAAAAAATTTATCAAATTCCAGATTGCACGATTTGTTTTTTTCTCCTTTTTCTTCTAACTGTTCAATATCAAAGAATCAAGAAGATTGGACGAATTGGAAAAATGCTTTTTGGTGGTAGTAACCTTGAATTATTAGATTTGTTGACAATAAAGAAGTGCGATACGATTAATTGAGGAGTTAAAAGGTCGACTTTGACAGTTTCCAGTATGAAAGACGTTTGAGTTGAATTTGATTTTCGAGATGAAATTAATAATTTTAAAATTTATGGAATAATTGGGTAGGATGAGAATAGTAAGAATTATTTTGAATGCAAAAATAAAATAACGTAAGTGGAATGTTTTTTCTCTTTTTCTTTTGAAGTTTACAATAAAATATTGACAAAATATTGAGGAAGAAATTTACAAATGGTTTTTCAAAAATAAGTTTACATTTTAATATGTAATGAAAAAGGATAACCATGATTTGATAATTCACTTTAATTTTAAATAGTACATTTTTTTCGTTTCTTTTTTTTCATTTAATAATTTAATAATGTAAAAACAAATTGGTAAACTTTGACATTTTGAATTTTCAAAAATTTAAATTTAATCAAATTCTATTGTACATATTGTTATAATAAAATGATTTGTCATCTTACGTATTTTAATATTTGTCATGATAAGATAACTCATTTCATAATTGTAAAGTATAATTCTAGATATACTGTTTGAAATAAATAATAAATTAAAATGGATTTGCATAAATTAACATGAATTAATTCAGCAATTATTCAAAGATTAATGACAACTTTTTTTTTCAAGAATTTCATCCAGCAGATATCACCAGGGTAAAAACCAGAGATGATTGGCTAAGACGATTTTTGGAACACAACGAATTCAATGTTGAAGAGGCCTTGGATATGATGTGGGATACATGCGAGTGGAGAAAAAAATTTGGAACCAATGGTGAGATAAAAAAAAAAAGATTATGTAACGCTGTACTTTGAAACATTTTAACTCAAGCATCAATAGCTGTCACCTTGCAAGACGACCTTTCGTTATCTTGTATTAGAATGCCACTATATGTCATCCATATTTTGTTATTAGAAATGATTTGCTACAACCTCATCGTTAAAAGTTTTGACAATACTTTTCTAACAAGTACGAAATTCAGTCACTTGAACTTTACCGAGGTGCGATAAGTTTATCGCAGATATATTTGTGAATCGACTTTTGTCAATTGGATTCTGGCTAAGAAAGTGATTGCAAAGTCAGTTTCGCGTTTTAATTTTGTTTTAAAGGTAATTCATTGCAAAAAATAAAAAGCAAGAAATCAACTCTAAATTTAAAATTTACAGATCTTGTCATTCAAAGATCAAAATTAGAGATCATGATTAATTAATTATGAATTAATTCTGATTCAAATTCTTTTTATTTCAAACATAATGCGCTGATGTTTGAATATGCAAAAAATGTTACAAGGTATTTACATTTATAAGATGTAGCACATGTGATATAATAAAAATTTAATAAACAATATTCAACAGATTTAACAGAGGATAATGTTAGGAAGGATTACCTCCAGGAAGGTATTTGCTTTCCTTTTAGCAAAGACAAAGATGGCAAGAAACTCTTTGTTTTGAAATCAAAATTACATGTCAAAGGTGTTAGAGAATTTCCAGAACTTCAAAGATGTATTGTTTACTGGTTCGAAAGATTAGAAAGGTATGGAGTTGAAAAATTATATAATATTTATGTTAACATTTTTTGAGCAATTTATTACGATCAATTTTTCCATTTCAGAGAAGGCAATGATCAGATAACATTATTTTTCGATATGATTGATACTGGTCTCTCGAATTTGGATCTCGAGTTCACCAAGTATTTAATAAGTCTTTTTAAATGTTATTACCCGAATTTTTTGAATTACATTATAATCTTGGAAATGCCTTGGGTGCTGAATGCAGCTTTTAAGTTAATCAAATCCTGGTTACCAGCTAAAGCCATTCCGAAAATCAAATTAGTTAATAAAATCACTCTAAAGGAGTTTGTAGATCCTGCTGATGCGCTCAAATGTTGGGGAGGAGAGGTCGACTATACATTTACCTATATAAATGAATCCGATAATCTTACAGTTAATGGCAAATGTTTCAATAACAAGAAAGTTAGTGCATTTTTGTTTGTTGATATTAAAATTGCTTGAATATTCAATTTTGTTTAAAATTATAAATAACTTCCTTTGATTGTTAAATTTAAAAATTAACTCTAAAATACTGGAAAATTCTTGTAATATTTATTTTTCTTATTTAATTATTAGTAAATTAAATTAAATATGAAAATTTTATCAAATAACATTATTTATTAAAGAAATATCGCTATTATATATCAATTAATTTGATATTTTAATCGTCAATCATGTTTAAGGTTCACTTTACCGAAGAGTCTCCAACATCGGATCAACCAAACAATGCCACTGGAAGCAAGGAAAAAAGTAAGAAAAATAAATCATCTTTGAAGTGTATAACACTGAAATCGATCTTGTATAACATAATTTTTTTCTTGCAGTGATCACTATTGATCCAGAAGTGCTAGTCTTCAATAGACATGGTGATGAAATATCTTGCAATTTTACTTTGAAGAACATCACTCAAGATAAACCACTGTCGTTCAAAGTAATAACATAACATATGTAGAAAACTAACTCCTAACATTTTTCTGTAAACGAATCTAAACTTGGAAGAATTTTTCATAAAAACCAAAATGATCGATATACAGGAAGTTTGCAACGTTTTTCTGCAATAAATTTAAACTTCAACCAACTTCAAATCAAAAAAGTAAATGAAGAAATAAAATGTTTAACTTTAATCATACTACTATAATTTTAAAATCTAATTTTGATTTTTTATGAATAAAATGATCGAATTCGTTGCAAAAAAAATAAAAATAAAAAATTTTGTAAACTTCCAAAATATTACGATCAACATTTTTTCTTCTTGTTTTTTATTTCAAATTAAATTTAAAATGTAAGCAATATTTGCCGTCAATTATCAACTACTGTTAAAATGCATATTATAATTTTTTTATTATTATCATTCATTTAATTTGAATTTCTTAATGAAGAAAAATTAAACTTCTATAAACAATAGGAATTACATTTTTTAATTTTTTTTTATAATTACATAATAATTATCGATGACTAATTTAATAAATAATTTGCAGCTAAAAACTACATCACCGGAGAAGTTCCGCGTTCGACCGTCAAATGGAATTTTATTACCAGCACAACAGTGCACAGTCAAGGTTATATTACAGTCAGGATATCACCTGCGTGGTTTTTTGCAAAACGACCGCTTTTTGCTCATGTGCATCGCTCTTACAGACACTAATCTTTCATCTAGCGAGTTAGCTGACTTGTGGAAGGTAATTAATTAAAAACAACACTTGATGATCATTCGACAAGGTAAACTGAGTACTGTTATTTATATAAATACTTTTATTTGTACAGCAAACTGGGGAAGAATCAATAGAGCAGCATAAAATTTTGTGCAAAGAAGCCAAAAGCGAAAATGGAGATATTTCCAAGAGTCAGGGTTTGTTGTCACAAGATGGTAAACGCACCATTGAAGCATTATTTAACAAAGTAAGTTTCCGAGTTTAAAATGCAAACATGTTTTCACCAGCAAGTAATTTGCAAGCACATAAATTCAATTTTAATTTCAATAAATAAAATGGAGTTGTTGATAAATAATACATAATTAATTTAGTGATGAAACTTGACTTTTTATACATAAAATTGAATGCAGTTGAATTTGTTGCACAAAAACATTATGGAATTTAAATTATTAGAATACAAATCACGATTCCTAATGTGCATTGCAATATCAGTCTGAGATCCAAATTCTACAAAAAGACTTGACCATCGAAATTATATTATATAATTAATTAAAATACTCAATACAGTTCAAACAAAACGTACTTCCTTACTACATTTTTGCTTTATTTATAACTGTACATTACGTCAACCATTGAAGCATGATTCATAAATGAACTCTAGCAATGTTTGCATGACAATGAAAAAAACGTCACCAAAGCTAATTTGTGATTAAAAAAAAGTAGCTGCTTTCCAAAAAATGATTAGACTTCTTCTCACATTCACGGCAAAATATTAAAAGTACTTCTTCAACATAAAGTCATTGAAAAGATATTAATAAATGCGGATGTGCAACATTCATTTAGCATCTTAGGCGCATTGACATTTCTGCATGTCACGCGAATAATTTTATAGTTGCAAAGTCGTAATAACACGCGTTGCGATAATAATTGAATCGTGTCTCAGCAATGTAGTGATTAATGATTTAATGATTATTACTAACATCACTTATACAATGTAAGGTAAATGCCCTAATATGTATTTAAATAAAATTTTTTTAATTTTAATTTTGAAATGTACTATTTATTATTAATTTTCTAAATTTGCAGCTAACACGTTTTTGCACATTCAAAGAAATTTATAGCGTACTGCTGTAAACAATTTGTAAAATAAATACATTCAAAGAAATGGTTAAGAAAATAAACGACTTTGTCAATTTTATATGTCTAGGAAGTTACCAACGTTTTCTTTTGTCAACAAATTTAAACTTAGAACAATTTTTTGTAAAATTTGTAATGCTTGCACAATAATTGTGCAAAAAAAATGAAGAAAACCAATATTTTTTAATTTAATTCCAGTAATAAAAAAAACTTGAAGCTATTTAAATAAAAACTAAAATAAGAAAATAAGTTAAAATTTATTTACATGCTAATGCAAGTGTTACTTTTTTAGGTAGTTCACATTCAAGAGTGTTGCGAAAGGACTCACAATCAGGTGTCCACTTTAAAACATTTGTTGATCATATCGATCATCTTTACCATTGGCTTGACCATCGTCGTAGGCTATCTTATCTCGCTAGATTTGAAAGATAAACGAGAATGCCTTGTATCACCATCGCACTGGCACAACGACTGATGCACATCAAATGACTTCTAGTCCATTAAAATAATCTATCGTTAACAATAAAATATATTCATGCAAAAAAATATTGCACCTAGTGTCCGCTATTGTCGAAGTACAATCACAAGATGAAAATTGTATCCAAAAGACAAAAGGAAAGTCAGTTGTACCGTTGCCAGAAAAAAAAGATAAAAAACTTTAATGGAGTTGGCGGCATTAATTCTTTTTTTATCTGGCAACAGAAGTCAGAAGAACGTTCAAACCTCTACCGTAAGAAAGAAAACATCTAATTAGATGTGAATACAATGTGATGTCTTTGACTGTGCGAATGTTACTTGCCTACTCCTTGCAGTACAAATAGAATATTAATCACCAAGGGAGTAAAACGCAACTTTACGCCCAAGGTACAAACGTTGTTTTATGCCATAAATGCAAGAAAAAATCAAGCATTGGAAGTAATGGGTTACTCAAAAACGTTACATTTTTTGAGTAATGATAACAATAACGCGTTACTTTTAGAAGAAATTAATGGTAACGCGATACAATTTGAATAACTACTAATGCCTGGAAAAAACGAAATCTTATTCTCTTGAAAAGATGAAAGTTAAGTTTTGCTCTCAAAAGAGTAAAACAATAAGTTTTTTTCTTTTTTTGACGAATAAAACTTTTTTGACCACACATGGCATAAAAAATATAACCACAATATCGAAATATCGAATAATGTTTGTCAAGTTGACGGTTCACTTTTCGAGCGTTAAAATTTGAAATTTTATACCCGATCGACACGACTTTGTTCCGTGAACAACTTGTTAATTATGCCTGATCGACTTGAACTATTTATAATTTGCGTTGTGTCACTCGCCGGTTAAAGGCGCGTAACTTTTTGTAGCAATGAATTCAATGCAACCGAGATAGGTAGAGTGAATTTAGATGACGACTTAGAATACATTTTTCGCGGTTCTATATTTCTGTCGTTAGAGTGTGACCTGGGCTAGCAGTATTGTAAATACGTATGCAATGATAAAGTTTTTCGTACATTTCAATAGAATACTGACTCGCCTTTGCTGTATTTTTCTAAGCTTTTGTACAGATGAGTATGTGTACATAGATTATGCATTTTTGTGGCCAATTTTTTCATGAGCGGGAAATTTACGACGTTTTCTATTTCTGCATTCAAGTTTATTTTTACTAACAATTTGTTTAATTTTTTTTTTTTTATGTTTTATGTTGTACAGATGTGAAATATTATAAAAATAATTAAAATAAGTTATCAAGTTTTTAGAAAAATGAATAAAACAAATTTTTAATTTTCCAAAATGATCAAGATTTTAAATACATTGATGAAAATGTTGAAAATATGCTACACATGATATATTGTAGACTGTTATACTTGGTGAAATAGGAAATGCAAAAACTGATGCGAGACGAGTAACTTTTTATTATATAGTTTGTATACGTATTTTAATGGTAGCAGCAGGTCAAGACGTACCGTTAAAATTAATGAACGAAAAGTTGAGAATAGAATACAAAATGTTTCATATTTAATATATTGAAGACATTAACGTTAATATATTTAAAAAAATGGATTAAAATGGATTAAATTATATTAATATACATGACGATTGCTACACAATTATAGTTAAAAGTTGTATATTTGATACAGAATCAAAAGAAAAATTCAAATAGATGACTTTTAACTGTGCACCAAACAGCAAACTTCATACTTGTATTAATTTGAAGGTTGTCAATACATATTATCAATTTATTTTTAAAAAATCAAATATATATAAATATTGATAATTATAGTTTTATTATATTAATTAATTACTGTAATAAGATGTTGTTAGTTGCATTTAATTGTATAATTTAAATTGTATAATTTAATATGGATAGAGCTTGAATGGAGTATTCATTAAGAATTGATTAGCAAAATATGGTTGAAAATCAATTGTTAAATTTTGAACCATTTCACTTTTTTTAGTGGTAAAATTACGAAATGAAATGAATAGAAGTTATCTTTGTAATGTAATTGAATTTCTTTTAAGTAGGTGCTATTAAGAAACCAATTTATTTACATATATTGTTTCCAAAGAACCTAATTACATAAATTACATTTTTAGAAAGAATTAAGTAACAGGAATTTAATTTGTTTAAGAAATCTAATGTTATCTGTAAATGGTGTAATCAAAAGGATGAAAACCTTGTTCATTACCCATATAAAGGTGTGTTTTTATTTGTAACATTTGTTGAGCCACCGTAGTATTCACTAAAGCAAGGAACAACAAATCAAAACAAAATATAACATTTGGCAACCTTATAGATTAAGAATAGTTCAACGTATTCAGACGTATCGCAAAATTTAAAAATATTTGTAGTTAATTGTGGCGCAACAAATTTCGCCAATGAAAACATACCTGAAGTCATTTATGTTTCACAACTTTTCCAGTTGCACATCAGCTATTGATGTACAATTGGAAACTTGTTACGCTTCTAATTTTTACATGAAAAATTAAATTAAAATGTCTGAATTCGTTAAGCAAAATTGAATGGTTTCTAATCCAGAGAATTTGAAAATTGCAGTTTGTTATGAAAGGTAAAGAAATGAACATATAAACTTCCATTTTATATAATTAATAACACTTTTTTAAGTTAATTTGTATATAAAAAAAAAAGAAAGAAAAAAAACGAAATTCATTGTTAGCAAATAAAATAATTTAGCAGTATAAAACAAAACGTTTTTAAAATTTAAAATAATTCACTTCTCCTTTCACATTTATTTAATATTCCCCACAATTATTAATATGATTGTTATGGAAAACAATTTTATGGTTTTCATTAATTTGTATAAATTTATACAATAAAACATATTTTTTTCAAAATTGAAGTCATAAAATTATGTAAAAAAATGTTTCAATTCAATGTTAAAATTATTCACTATTATATAAATTTACCTATATGTTACTTCATCGTATGTTGTCATCTCTTTTTCTCTATATCTATGATTTAGATGCTTTTGATTTTGCTTTGGTGACCATCACATGGCAGTTTTAAGTAGCTACTCATTCGATAAATGTTAGATGGCACTATGGTATGGTACAATCTACAAATAAAATTTATGGCGAAATACTGTAAACAGTGATGCCAATAAAAACTACTATATATACAAATAAAATTTAAGAATCAAAAATGAAAATCAGAAGTCCAATAATAATGAAAAACATATTTAAGGAAAAAACTAAGATTTATTCAAAATGAATAAGCAATTAATAAGATGATAAATATAAATTAAAGAAATAATTGTTAGATTTGAAGGTGTATATTTTGATTATATTTCAATTATTTTATATGGATGAAACTTAATAAAATAAAAATAAGAGAAAGAAAAGAATACTGAAATTTTTATTGAAAAACGTTTACTCTTGAAATTGTTCTCAAAAATTTGTTCTACTCTAACAATTTTTTGTGTATTTCTATACACTGAAAGAAATATAGATTGGATCGATGGGAAGTTTTATCGAATCGTTCGATGGTATTTTCATAGAACTGATCTATGTCAGTCATGATTTCGATCGATGGGTCTCACCGAATAATACTACGGATGTACTCATTGATCAGTTCAAGAAGACCCATCGTTTTATTTGATGGGAGTCGTCGAACGGTAGTCGGTCGGTCGATTTCGAACGCATCACGTGACTCACGGTTCGACGACTCCCATTGAATAAAGCGATGGGTCTCCTCGAACTGATCGATGAGTACATCCATAGTATTATTCGGTGAGACCCTTCGATCGAAATCATGACTGACATAGATCAGTTCTATGAAAATACCATCAAACAGTTCGATGAAACTTCCCATCGATTCAATCTATGATATTTCTTTCAGTGTGTGAAAATTTTAAATTCAAATTGTTCTTGGCTAAGATTTAAATTCAAATTAGCTTTTTTAATTGTAGGATTGCCACTTTCTCCCCTCTTGATTCTTCATGCATTGCGATGAGTCACTAAAATAGGAAGAAAAAAAAAAAACTTAAGGATTTGTATCCTCTTTTTTATATCATTTGATTATTACAAGTCTTGAAATTTGTTTACCTCTACAATTTTTCATATTTAATCTTTTCTTTCTTTCAATTATTATTATCAATTTAATGGATGTCAAATTTGAAGTCATGTTACAGCTTATATATATATATATATTTAATCCCTTTAAATAATACTTTCATAAAAATTATCTTCAATTTTTTCCAACAGAGAATTAATTTTTATGAATGTGTTATTTTTTATTAATTTTGAACCAAAAAGTAATGAATAAATTAACAAATAAATATAAGAAGTAAATTTGGATTTGGACAAATTTTTGAAAAAACTGCTATTTTCTGTACAATTTTTTGTATTTCAATGAAAATACAATAATTATTATTATCAGTATTCTTGAGAATGTTTAGATATATAACATAGTTATAATTATATACATGTTACTTAATTATGTACATAGATAACAATTAATCTATATGTATAATATAAAATGTAATTTTTGCATAGGAAATCAATCAAAAAAATTACATTGTATATGATACATATATTTTTCAATTTTTGTAAATTAGTATTAACTTTAATTTCTTTTCTTGTTAATAAATACATATTTATTAAATTATAGTTAATTAATTATAATCATGATTAAATCATTATATTTATGATAATAATCAAAAAAATAATTATAATAATCAAATCTATTATATTAAATACACAACAGCTTTGAAGATAAATTTTGGCAGAAATACTATCTCTTTCTTTCGCATTGCAGTTACACAGTGAAACAGAGATAAAAATGAACTTCTTAGCCAGAGATAATAATTTCTAAAAACGCTGATAAATTCATTTCCCATGCAAAAGTAACTAAATTCATAATTGCATTAATAAAAATCTCACCATGACATCAATTTTATAATTTTACGACAGGAACAATACCGTGTTTACTTGAAAATAACCTTTGAACTATGTTCTCATTTTTTTTTTTTTTACATTTCCGTTTACAATCTCATACATGAAAATTAAAAAAATGAAAAAAAAAAATAAAAAAGAGTAAGTGTACTGTGAACATTTTGTATAATTTACAACAGAAGGTAAGTTGTATTATATAATTAATTGATATTAAAATATACTCACTTTGTAATAAAAACCATCGTTAGGTGCCAACAAACAATAAAAAATAAGGTTAAACGGCGAAACCGCGGGAAATCGTGAGCGGGAGGAGGGACGGCAGTGTAGGTTGGCTCGCTCGGTTGGCAACCCTGCTCCAACCGAAGGCACCGTTCGGCCGTCGTTGGCGTGCGCCATATTGGAAAGTCTGGTCGTCGTTTGTATGAGAGCGATTCTTGTACAACGCCCTCGCGCGTGCAATCGCCTCGTTACGTTGCCTCGATAAAGCAATCAAGCGTGGAGCCAGAGGGACAGGTCACCGAGGGCCGGGAATAGGTCGAACGACGGGAGCAGCTTGTTCCTGAGCCGGGCGTGTGCCGCGTGCGGCGAGTCAGCGCTGGTGAGTCAAGAAAGCGCCGTGGCGCCGCGACCAGGTAGGTCCCGGCCGCGCGTCCATATTGATGACAGCGCCGACGGTGATAATTTTGTGAAATTTTTGTCGTTAATGCCCCCTGTGTCCCGGACTCGAAAGCAATCGCGTTGCCTTAAAAGCTTCCCGATAGAATGCGCGGCTTCTGGCCGACGCGGGGCCCCCGAGCGCCCCGAGCCGAATTTAATTCGTCCATTTTATTTCGACCCGAGGCTCCTCCGTCGCTGCTTTTAACCGTTGCTTTCCCGCCGACGCGGGTTCGATTCTTCATTCCGAGATGTCCCCCTACCGATTTTTTTTCACTTGTTATTGTTTATGATTGTTAGGCCATTTGTTTTTTGTTTTAATTTTTGTTTGTTTTTCTTTTAAGATATTTTTTCTTTTCTAATCTTTCTTCTTTTAATGGATTAGAGAAAGTAAAGAAAGTATTTTTCTTACTAAAGCATTGTTTGTTTTGATATTGATTTTTGGCTCTCCGCGTACGTTTCCGGGACAATTTTGGCGTCCGGGCGCGAGCCACGACATTCGTTTTTATCAATAATATGTTACTGTTTGGCGTTATAGCGTTGCACGGGGTATTTTGTCCGCGCAAGCGTATACACACGTACACACGCACGTGCAGCTACGATTGTTGTGCATAAGTGGTCACGTGTGCCATTTGCTTTCGTCAAATTTTCGCAGTCGAATTTTCATAACGACGTTTTTATAATTCAAATGCAAAGCGACGTTCTGGTTTTTTTAATACAACATTTCACCATTTTACTTTTTAATAATATAATTTTATTACAGGCTTTAATTGTTTTATACATATATCTTCAAATATATAAATGTATTTGCTACTTTAGTTGGCAAAATGGAAATTTAACTAAAACGTAATTATTTTTTATCGTTACTTTAAATTTCAACTTTTAACATTATTGTGAAATATTTTCAAGTAATAACTTTTTTTATTGTTTATTTACTTTTTTCCAGTTACATTTTCTATTAATTTATTTTTAACAAAATTGTTACAAAAAATTCTATCAAAAAATGAAAACACCTGGAAAATATATACATGTGATAAGTTAATTAATCAAATAGATAAGATACAAAAATAATATCTATATTTATAGAGTAAAGAATGCTATTATAACAGTTTCTAGAATTAATATTCAGTAACTTATTATTTACTATTCAGTAGTAATTTTTTTCTCATTTTGCCTTATTAGTCAATAATAATTCATAAAAAATTAAACTCAAATTCAAATTAACTTTATTTTATGATAAATGTTTAACGTTTCCTAGTAAAAGAATTATGGATTGCAGTGAAAAAAAATCTAATAAAAACTTTTTTTTTCCTTTTTCAGCACAAAAAAAGTTATGACCTAACTTTAAAAATTAAAATTATTTCTGAAGATAACAGAAATCTAATAGTTTAATCTTTTTTTATACAGTTACTCCTTTAGCGGTTGAATTAATGTCTAAAGATGTCAGCTAACGTGTCGACGATAAAACTAGAAGCAGGACAAGAGTCTGTAACGGAGATACAAACTTATCTAGAAACTTTCAATAAAGAAATTGAAGGGCATGGAGAGCAGTTGCAACATGTTCAATGTAAGTAATAAAAATCATAGTACCAACATACTTTTTCCCCTCATTTCCAGTTTTCTTATTTCAATATATACAGAATATACTTTAGAAATGTATTTGATTCATCTTTACTTGAGCGTAGTCTCAGTAAAATTAATTCAAATATATAATTCAAAATAAATTTTAAATTATCATACTATATGGATTATATAATTGTGTAAAGGTTACATTTAGAAAATATGTTTAATAAAACACTCGTTGTACAATTCCAAGTTTTATACACTATGCTAGTATTTATTGCAGCGCTATAAAAATAGATCACGGCAGTTAAATTTGTAAGCATTAGACTGGCATTATTCATAAAAACAGCAAAAATAATTTTTTGTGCTATACAAATTATGAATAATCATCATTTTAATTTACAAAATAATTATAATTTTCTGGAAATTAAAAAAAGTTTCCATTAAAAGTCTGAAAGTTCCAGTCCAGATAGCGAAATTGCCCGCCAAATAATCATAGTTATAGGTGCGTCACTTATACAATTGTAGCAGTTTCATTTTCACCCCCATCGGAATATTATAATGTTTCATTCGAAAATATAAATTTGTAATAAAAAAAACAGTTACAAATCATAAAATTAATAACGTTTTTAATTAAAATATAAGTAAGAAAACAAAGAAAAAAAGGAATAAAGCTTTTGTTTTTATACTGAAAATAATTGTTTTTAGAATTGATTTAAAATGTATATTGTAATTTACAATGTACATTTAAAACGCCGTAATGTTTGAAACGGCGTAATGTACATTTGTAAACAATAAAAAAAACCTAAACCAACATTGTATTCACCATTGAAAGCATATTTCTAAAACATATGTAAATATTGATGCAAATTAAGAAATAGTAATTTTTGTGTTTATTTTCGTCTTAAATATAAACATTGCAATAACAGGAGATAAATGAATGTTTGTGTATATTTTCATCTCATTTTTCAATGTTGTTTATCTCTGTCTTTCATATGTGGTTTGATTGCTGAATGCAAGGTCAAATTTAGTCTTGTTTTGCCCATCCTACAAGATACAACTTATCACAGTCCGTTATTGTTTTTTATAATTTATTTGAAATGTACGTTGGAAAAAAAAGGTAAATTAGGATTAAATTAATTACTAAAAATATATTTGAAAAATAATAATACGTAAATATTGACATATTATTATATTATATTATACAAAAATTAGGGAATGTTAAATTTTTTTTTTCATTTTCCATTGTTGTTTATCTTTGTCTTTCGAATGTATTATAACTAATGGCAATTCGTTATTGTTTTTTATTTTTTAAATAAATAATTACAAACGTATTATAGAAAAAATAGGTTTTTGACAACAAATCTAAAGGTTATTGAGTATTTTCTTGTAACCAGTTGAAAAGATTCCATTAATTGCCGTTTTTTTTTTTTTTTTTTTTAGTGCAACAAGTGGAGGGTTTATCTGGTGGCGAAAATGGCGGTACATATTTCGTGGATCAAGCTGGCCAGTATTACTACCAAGCAAGTAGTGATGATACGCCGGTTATGACACAAGTTCAGATTCAGGAAGTAGATGATGGTGTTGATGGACAAGATGAAGGTCAAGAAGAAAGATATCGTGAAATTAGTGATCTCGAAGGTGTACAAGAAGATGGATCTGTAAGTATTTAAAATTTTTGTAATTTTTTTAATGTACAAAAAATTGAAATTATAATTAGAATAAAAGAAATTACTAAAATAATATAAATAACAAGAAAAAAAAGTAATTTTATTTTCTGGTTTTGAAATAAATTTGACAATGCTGTATGTCGCGATTTCCGTTAATAAACTTCCGTTCATAAAATAAAGAAAAAAAGTAAAGGAAATGAACCAAATAATCATATTTATATAATATTTCTGGTTTCTCATTTTATTACGAATTTAGACTACTATTTTACTATTATTTTTTAATATCATCTTTATTATTTAATGTATTTTCAATACACTTATTAAAATATATAATACAATAGCAACAGTATTTAAATTAAAGACAAAACTCAATTAAATTGACAATTTAATTTTAGGATCAACTTTCAAGTGGAGAAGCAAATCGAGTGGTGATCAATTCCGGCGATGCATATCAGACTGTAACTATAGTTCCCTCCGATACTAATTCAGGCGAAGTAAGTTATGTTTTAATAGTACAACAACCAGAGTCAGAAGATAATAAAGAAGAGAGGATGGAAAATGAAGCAATTGACGGTGAAGGGGAGGATGGAGAGCAAGATTTGACTGTTTATGATTTTGAGGACAATGAAGACAACGAAGTCCCAGTTGAATCTGAAGCTGAAGATGACAAAGCCAAGATTATCAAAATTTTTCCCAAAAAATCACAAACTGTCACTCAAGCTCATATGTGCAATTATTGCAACTATACGAGTCCAAAAAGGTTGATAATCATGAATTATTAAAGAAAACAATGTAAATGCTAACTGTTCTATTTGATTTTTTGAAATATAAAAATTTATTATAATTAATACATGTATTTTATGTAATTATATATTATCAAAAAGAATAATTATTGTATGAAATGTTTTGTTTGTTTTTTCAAAATGTAAACATTTCTTATAATTATTAAATTTATAAAACGAGCTAAATATTTGTTCTATTTAAATACAATTATTGTTTGTCTTTAAAATGCACTCATATATTTTTTTTATCAATTTATTTATTAATTGTCATCAATTTAATTGTACATTTTACAGTGATATGAACTAAACATGTTAAATTTCACTTTTAACAGATATCTTCTATCTCGTCATATGAAATCTCATTCAGAAGAAAGACCTCATAAATGTAGCGTATGCGAGAGAGGTTTTAAAACTTTAGCATCGCTTCAAAATCATGTAAATACACATACTGGAACCAAACCTCATCACTGCAAGTTTTGTGAAAGTGCTTTCACAACATCTGGTATGATTTTATTTAAATTATATTTTGTTATTTCATGCGCTAGTATTAATACTAGTAGTAATGCAACTTGTACTTATGATCTGTGCACAAAGTTTCTTTTTTCTATAATTTAATTGTGATAGAATGTGTTTAAAAAATTAAAATTTGGTATACCTCAAATTTTCTGTTTAAAATAAAAATTTAATATGAAAAATAATTTGAAATAATACAATATTCTTTGTTCGTTTTTACAGGTGAACTTGTCAGGCATGTTAGATACAGACATACACATGAAAAGCCTCATAAGTGTCACGAATGTGATTACGCATCAGTGGAACTATCGAAATTAAAGAGACACATTAGGTGTCATACGGGAGAGCGTCCTTATCAGGTATTCATTTTATTTTATGCAAAAGAAATTCGCTATGTTTTGTCACATGAAATTTAAACTTCTATTTTTGCATTAAAAAGTTGAAATTTGCAACCAAAAAAGGAAAGTAAAAAAATTAATTATATTTCAACATTTTCAAATTATAATTTCAACATTTTCACAAATGAAATTGCTTTCTTATATAATTTTTTTTTTTTTTTTCATTTGAATACATTAAAATTTAGTGTACTTTATTTAACATCTTTGAAATTTACATGAAAAGTGTAACTTATACATAATATGATTTGTACAAAAGAAACAATTATTGTTATTTATAAATTATATCTTCAACTGATAATCATTTTTAGTAATTTATTATTGTTTAAAAATTATTGTAATATATGAATTCTAAATTTGTACGATTATTTACAGTGCCCTCACTGCACATACGCCAGTCCGGATACATTTAAACTGAAGCGCCATTTACGTATCCATACGGGGGAAAAACCATACGAATGCGATGTGTGTCAGGCTAGATTCACCCAGTCGAACAGTTTAAAAGCTCACAAATTAGTTCATAACGGTAAGAAATTTAAATTCTCATTGGAAAATTACAGTTCATAAGTTTAGTATATGTTTCATGAATAATTGATTGTTATTTGATAAATACTATAAGTAATTGACTCTTATTGCTAAAATACTGAATGATTTTTTTGATGTTGTTACAGTTGGCGATAAACCCGTATTTCAGTGTGAATTATGTCCGGCAAAATGTGGCAGGAAAACTGATTTAAGAATACATGTGCAAAAATTGCACACTTCTGATAAACCGCTTAAGTGTAAACGATGCTCAAAGTCGTTTCCCGATAGGTGAGCAATCGAAAGTTGTCATCAAATAAAGATTAACTCATGCCGATTCTGAAATAATAATGAACAAATGATGTTTCTCTTAATTTACAAACATTAATGATCTTTACACATTTATTTTATGTTTTTTCAATAATTTAATGGACATAAGTTCAAATAACACTGTACTAAGGTATCTATAATTATTTTTAATTTTAAATTATTTTCTTTGCAGACATAAATATAATTACATTTATCTATAAAATTGATGTAAATATTTTTGTATATATTTTCATTTGAAATAATCTCCATACATTTTTAATTCACAATTATCTCATCATTTTACAGGTATAGTTATAAGCTTCATAGTAAAACACACGAAGGGGAGAAATGTTACAAGTGTGATCTTTGTCCATATGCGTCAATATCGGCGCGGCATCTCGAAAGTCACATGCTTATTCACACTGATCAGAAACCTTACCAATGTGAGTTGTGTTATCAATCGTTTCGGCAAAAGCAGTTGCTTAAACGGCACCGTAATTTGTATCATAATCCATCCTATGTGCCGCCGCCACCACAAGAGAAAACCCATCAGTGTCCTGAATGTGAGAGACCTTTCAGGTATGTAACATCCAATAAACAATAATGATTTTAGAGTGTTTTTCAATTGAAATCTTACTTGAAAAATCATTTTCGTTGCTGCATTCATTATTTAAATAAAAAATGCTTTAGACTATTCTATTTTAATTTACAGACACAAAGGAAATCTCATTCGTCATATGGCAGTTCACGATCCCGAATCATCTTTGCAAGAAAAGCAGCAAGCTTTGAAGATTGGACGACAAAAGAAAATTCAGATCATCGATGGTCAACGAGTAGAAGTTATGACTGGTAAGATTTGTAACACATGGATTTTTTATGTTTAATTTTAGTTATATAGAACAAGTAATGGAAAAGTTAAATAATAATCAAGGATAAATGCATAAAAATGTTTATTCAGCAAAAGTTTTCGAAATCCTTTTTCATTACACTTGTTATTTAAAGTATGTACAGAACGCTTACGATGTGATCTAAAACTTTGTTTTGATCATTGACTAATGTGTGATGTTGTCACTTGGAAACAGGAGATTTAGCTTCTAAACTTAAAGGTTATGATGACGAAGATGACGAGGAGGAAGAAGATGAAAACGCAATAGCTGTTCAAAGTGGCGATGGTCAACAATATGTCGTTTTGGAAGTTATTCACCTCGCTGACGGCCAGGAAAACGATCAGGTAATTTCAATTAATAATACAACGTTTTCAATCGACTTTTGTTTATCACTTATTTAATTGTATATCTAGCTGACCTAATAACCACTGTAGTTTTTCGAAGATGATGTAAAATTATATTGAATCTTTTTTAGCATAAAAGTTATATTATTAATTTTAGATTGTGAATTTCACTTATTAGTTTATCCTAATAATAAATACATACTGCATTCATAATTCTATCAATAATTTTATTTTCAGGAAATCACTGCAGTGGTCAATGAAGATGACGACTTAGTCATGCAGGATCCTTTAGATCAAGAACCAGGAATCATCACTGGAACTCCAGATGATGATGATGATGAGCTGCATGAAGTCGATGATGAAATGCCAGAAGTGAAACTTGTGGCGACATCTGTTGGCAAACAAAATGAGTCAGAACTTAGGAAAGAGATGGAAACTTGTTTCGGTTTTGATGAGGTGATTTACTTAATTTTAATTAAATTAATTGATTTTGTAAATTCTTATACCATGTATTATGTACTCATTGATATATTATATTTTTATTTTCAAATTAATCATTTTTGGACTTCAAATTGTAATAATAATGAATTTTTTATACTTCAAAATGTCTTTTATAAATTATTTACAACAATTTAATATTCTTTATTCATTTATTTATTATTTGTTTAAATAAAATAATCTAATTAACTTGATTTACATTTTCTAGGATGAAGAAGAAGATGATAAGACCAATGCGGAATTGCATTTATTACCAAACATTGCGTAATAACATGTCCAGCACCTAAAATAGTCAAATAATCCGTGTGTTGAAGAAGTTCGGTGGTTGAAGAAGTGATACAAAAACGTCGCTATGATGCAGTGTCGGATGGTTTAAACGGGTTCCACAACTACGTGATATAAAAATGAATGTAGACGTTAAAGAAAATTGATTATGAGTCCAATCACAAGGTATTTGAACGCAGGTATATAATCATCTCCTTGCCTCTTGCAAAGATTTATTGTTTTACAGTGTTTATATTATTATTTAACTTTTTTTTATGCTTCATAAATTTAGAATTTGGTTATTTAATGTGCAAAATAATTGTTTTTTTTTTTTTTTTTTTTTTTTTTTTCTCTTTTTATAATTCGATTTTTAATTTTTTTTTATTTTTCTCGTTTTCTTCTCTTTTTATCCTTTTTCCACCCCACATGGTCTCCTCAAACTTCCATTTCTGTCTTTCGTTACGAAAAAAAAAAAATCTACAAACATAAACGAAACCTGCTGTACGATACAATAATATCTGAGCGTCATATTACTCGA